>JAQQZY010000015.1:4532915-4544085 GCA_030068375.1 Ostorhinchus rueppellii
ACATCAGAAGACAGTGGTAGTGATAGATGTAGCAATCCCCAGTGATAGCAACATCAGAAAGAAAGAACATGAGAAGCCCGAGAAATACCAAGGGCAAAAAGAGGAGATAAAGAAAATGTGGGGTGTGAAGGCAACAGTGGTACCAGTAGTGATCGGAACACTAGGGGCAGTGACCCCCAAGCTGGGAGGATGGCTCCAGCAGATACCAGGAAATACATCAGAGATCTCTGTCTAAAAGAGCACAATGCTAGGAACAGCTAGGATCCTGCACAGAACCCTCATTGCTGGGGCTCAGAAGGCTATTGCTACTTGTGATGGTATTTATTAAGCTATTTCCAAACACAACCTGAAGATCTCTCCTGGAATTGATGTGACTAGATTTTTTCTGCTAAGCTCTGAGCAGTGCAAAGATTTTTACTGGATGATGTTCTCATTGTTACCCATTTATAGAGCAACTGTTTGGCACAGTCCTACAATATTTTTCACTATATTTGCCACTGATACAATCAAAATACAAAAGGTAGACGTCCTTTATGGTCAAAGATGCTTTTTTAAAGTGAACACTGAATTGACAAACCTCAAGTTAAGCATTTTGCATGTCCCCACTTGTATTATTTATCTTTTTTTTTTTTTTTCAAGCCAGAAGTGATCACATTTGGATGAGAGGATGGATCTGGGAAAGACTGAGTTAACGCACCAAGCTAATGCTAAAGCTAACTTACTGAAGGCATCAACTAAACTGTGGATCAACACTGCCATGTTAAACATCAATAAGTTGTTCACATATTGTGTTTGATTATTAGCAAAGTGCAGACTGGGCCTTGTAATAAAGGATCCTTGCTGGTCTTGTTAATACAATATTGGTCCATTTACTTTTTGTTTTGGACTTAATTATGACTAACTGGGCTCATATTTATTTGCACATTGTTTTTAATATTTGGGCCTGTTTTTATATTTCTATGCTCTGTCATGCCTCTTTGAGCCCTTGCACAAGACAGAAAATAATAATTAACTACTAGAACCTTCTTAAAACAGCAGAGATGCATACTGCCATCTATAGTCTATGTAACTGTTGTGGTTAAACAACAACCATAACATACAGTATTACACATTACAGCAGCCACCTTATGACAAAGACAGTGTTCCATACAGATCCCAGCAGTCTGTACAACAGACAATCAACCAACCAACCATAGACAATCAAACAAACAAGCAAATAAGCAAAAGAATAAACAAACAATCAATCAAACAAATGGACAGACAGACAGACAAGACGTTAAAGTCTGCATTTCCTGACATGATATCAAAATGTCAATCAAAATGAAGGCCATCAGGATTCAATAAAACACTCCGCTTCAATAGTTGTTCACTTTTCCAACAACATGACATCAATTAAATGATATCATTGTGTCAGCTCCAAGAATGCTTTAATACACCATTCCTAAATATGTCCATACTGACTGGAGGCAAAGTGGCACGACAATGAGCGCACTCGCTGCACTTCAAGTTCCCTTTTGACAGACAGAGAGGAAATGAAAAAGCCCTTCAAAGGCTTTTGGGAATGACCATGACTATCCAGGGACGCCATCAGGATGCACTGCCCCTAGACATGACCAGGGTTTGTCATATATGAACACCTTTGTGTCTCTGCAGGAAAAAGGGACAGGGTCTGACCTACATATTGAGCATTTTAGGCCTCCACTCTCCCTCTGAAAAAAAGATCAGGCATACAGGCTGTTGCAGTTTCACCAATGTAGTTACAATTGGGACTGTGTTCTCATATAATAATTAGCTTGACTGTAGTTTAAAACACATCCTGCATGAGCCTCTTGATACTCCTGTTTATACACCAGGCTGATGTGATCCCTTGTGTCCAATTGTGATATGTCACTAGTAATTGTACAAAAACACAAAACCATTTGTGCCAAATTTTAAGACATTCTGCCTTTCCACAGGCACAGCATTGTAAACCTTAATGAGGACTGACCACTGAACAAGTCAGATGTGTGGGCACATCTAAAAGCTCAAAAATGTAATGCATGTTTTACGCTGCATAAAAATGCAATACAAGACACTGCCTTCAAGAATTGACTATACTCAGTCATATTTTTGCCACCAAAGTTGTGAGCAGTCATATTCTGCTTTCAACTGAATAAAGTTTCAGGCAGATCCAGTCTATGAATAATTTGCTGTCCAAAGCTGCTAAGCACAGTTTCAACAAGCTGTTATGTACATAACCAGTTGAAACACTAACAGATTTAATTAAATACATTAAAAAATTTAATATAATGAATAAATCTAATGTGCATATGTAAACCAATGAGTTCTTTCAATTATTACATGAGACAAACCTAAATGTCATATTAGATGGGACAGTACTATGTATGAGTCAATGTTAGAGTGAAGTTTTGACAAACCTTGGATGAGTTTGACATAACACTATGTGAATAAGATAGAAGTTAGCTGGTTATCAGTCTAACGAGTTCAGATGATAAAGCTGAACACAGCTTTGGTTACTGTTGAATTTATGATAATAAACAATAAGTTTAATATACTTTTTTTTTTTTTTTTTTAAATCTTATTAAGGTAATAATGACCTAACCAGGGACAGGAACAACTTTGTTTTACGTTATCAGATCCGACCTGTGTCCCGTTAAAAGTATCCTACACCTATAAAATGTATATACTCTGATCTGAATCAACCTGCTCCTAATATTCACACAATATTCATGTTTAAACTAGTGGTACAAAGAATGTAATTTTTTTGATCAGATTAATCACAAGATTGCTGTGGATACATTTTGACCAATCACAATTAAATATTATTCACTTTTAATCTATATTAATTGCTTTTCATTTTGCATGAACAAACAGACTCAAGAAAGAAGGAAATATATACGTACTTAACATGTTTGTCGCAGCCTGGGCAACACAGCTGAGGTGCTAGCAGAATCCCACACTAACGTATTCTTTGCATTAATGTGATATTTTAAACCGGAAGTGCTTCAGTGAAAAGAAAAGTCCGTCCTGCAGAGTGTGCATATTACTTATGTCGGTCGACTCTTCTGTGTTTTTTTTTTTTTTTTGTACTCAAGTTCCCATTGGGAGGGCCAACATGCTGTTCGGTTGGTTCTGCTTCCTGTCACTACCGGATCAACTGCCCATTTGTGCATGCACAACATTAACTCTACTTGTACAAACTGCCCCAAATGTGTTGGCAGAGATGTTCAGAGTCATTCTACACTGCAGATGGCTTAATTGTGTTAAAACTTTTTAAATCAGATTAATCATGATGATGGATTAATACGCACAAACATGTTAATTTTGACAAGCCTAGTTTAAACACATTTCTACACTTGCATATTTCCTGGAAACTTTCCTCAAAACTAAAATTAACTTTACATGAGGATGGAAATGTGCAAACAGTATACTATGTATGAACTCACCCAATCAACAATAAGAATTTTACTGACGCTGAGTTTCTGTTGCAGGAGCTTGGCTGCAATGGCCACTGAGTTGAAGTAACAGAAACCCCTGAAAATGGACAGAAATACAAGCAGAACATTTACTGGTAACATACAGACACAATAACTTCCATATTCTACATTTTACCATTAAGTGTACAATGTGTGAAAAGATCCAGCACAAGACTTAGGCTGTCTGAACTAAAGGAGAGAAACAGAGCAGGAGCTAAATGCAGTTAACATTATCCAGAGCACACAGGATGTCAATCCAACTCCAACTGACTTACATAGGTGTGCTCTCCTCTGCATGGTGTCCAGGTGGTCGTACGACAGCAAAACCATTCTATCAAGGAAAGAACAAATTATTCAGGCACAGCACGCTGAAAACAGTTACATAAACACACATGGTCCAAGCATCCTCTTAGCACCTTAAATTACGGATAACGAATCACATGTTAATGCCGTGGTAAGGCCTCATGTGCTAGCCAACATAGAGAAAATGAATGTAATGCCAGGGTAATATCTGTTAATAATAAAAGATAAGTAATACCAAAATGATAACCCAGTAAAAGAGGTTTACAGCTAAATAACATAAACCTGAACTCGTCTGACAATAATCGGACAAAAACTAACAGGCTATAAATAATGGACAGTAACAAAACTGCTTTGGAACAGAGCACTGACACTTTATCCCCAAATCTTGAAAATAATGTAGAGCCCATTACTGGTTTCATCTTCATAGCCACACATATTGTACAAGGCAACCTGTTTTAACAGGGTCTTGAATCCATCTGAGACTGCTGTCTCTACACTCATCTCCTGGACAGAAGGAGATGAATGTAGCTGACTTAACATCATCAGTCCAGCTGGAATCGCTCTGAATATGACATAAGACTGAATATGCACCTCATGTACATTGTGAATATATATAACTGATGCTGTTCCATGACACTTTAGAAAAGTGAAGCCAAAATGGAGGCATGGTATACAGCAGCGGAAATTTAGACCTTAACAGCAATCATAATTTAAGTTTTCAATCATATTTTAGCCCTCCTCATCAACATCCAGTAAACAAAGTCTAGTTTATTGTTAAACCATCTAAATTACAATATGCTGAGATGTAACTATGAAATATTTGACCAAGGACTTCAAACAACGCTTTTGCACTGAAAGTAAAAAAAAAACAAAAACCTTTAATACAAGGGTTAAGGTTAAACACAACAGTGTGTGTCGGCACATCTGTGTCTGTATATCAGGTAGATTTATAGCTTTGTGTGCAGTTCAGAGACATTAGTGCAGGTGGAATTTGGTCATTCAGCTGTGAAGGAATCCTCTGAGTACGTGTGCATGTATGTCATGTGTGTGCAAGTGCATGTACATGGACATGTGCACAATATGTTTGTGTTAAGATCAGGTTAAGCTGAGGGCAAGTCGATATATGAACTTTAACCCCAGATGAATCCACACCATATTATTCCCATTAGACTAGCGGTGTTCCTCCTGCAGTGTACAATCTGTGTGAATGTCTTTTAAAGTTCCAATATGACCAATCACACAGTGTGTTATATAGAAATACACACCAGCTTTTCCCTCATAGTAATCATGGCCACATGTGAAGGAGCTGGCAGTCCCAGACTGAGCCCATGCAGGTATTAGCATGGTGTGCTACTGTCTCTGAGGAATGTCATTAGTCTGTGGTATGTTGGTGCTAAACTAACACTAAGTGCGCCGTCTGCTCCGCATGTGGCTGTGGTGTAATGCTAATAAAACAGGTCTGGTGGCGCTGACTGTTAGCGCTGGCAGGGCCCGTGCACAAGGCCTCCCTACTGGGTTCAAACACTAAACATCCACTTCCACAGACACAGGAAGGCTGGCTGGTGGCAAAGCATGAGGAGAGCTGAGCCAAGTGTCTGGGAGGTGCTTAGGGAAACTCTGAATGGTGGCTTCTAGAAGGGAGGGGAGTATGGTGCTCTTTCCTGCAGAACAGGAGGCTCATCCATCTTTAGCCCTGTGCACACCTGGCATTAAACAATCAGTATGTGTGTGTCCACACACCAGTACCATTCTGTTGTAAGAAGTAGAACTCCAGGGTTATGGAAATATGGAAAGGAACAGAGTCAAATAATCAAACAGCAACTGTGGCTGTAGTTTTATCAGTATCTGCACATTTTTCTCTGCTCATACCCTTTTCACATGATTCTTTTTGGAGGTTAGGAAGATGCTGCCCTTAATGACCAGCTTTTATTCAACCTGAATTACAGGAAAGTTTGTCCTTGATAGCTTTATTAGTAGCAGGTGTGCAGGTAACTTTTGCTTTTTATTATGCATTATTTACCACTCAGCTGAACGATTATCATTGATGTATATGACACAAGATCACAGCCCCACATTAACATGTGGTGATGATGCCAAGCTGCGAAAAGTACTGTGAGTAACTTACTACAGAGTTCACAAAATGGTAACACATAAAAGCAAACTCCAGAGGCATATACCACCAGCCTACTGTTAGGCAGTAATATGGATATGCTTCACGGTGGATTCCAACTGACCTTGAGTTCTCCTGATGCTACTTTGAAGACAAGCTCAGCTACAGAACCCACAGCCAGACGAGCTGCAGTGGTTGAATGGACTTCATTCCATATGGTGTCGCTATCCACCTGCCAACACATACACAGTTATGTGATCATTGCCGTGTTAAAGAGAGGTGTAATATTAGATGGTGCATTTACAGACCCTATGGACATTTGAGTTAATTTAGTGCATGTCACTGTATGTCTTCGTTAAACTGCTTACTAATTCAAGGTGTCTGTAAAGTCTCCTTACAAATTAAAAAAAATATATAACAGAAGCAATTGATGGGGCATGTTAGATTTGTTCTATGTACTCAGTGGTTATCACAGTTTTCAGTTACATTGTAGGATAATCTCCAATCAAATCATTGATCTATATTTCTTTAACGAGAGATAAGTTACTGCAAATGTTGACCATGACCTTTTGACTGAATATGTGGTACCATAACTGAACAATTTTCAACCAACCATCATTTTCCAGGTAGATGCTGCACCACCACATTGGGGACTGCATGCTGGTGGGTTCCTGAATCAAACATATATAGTCTGGTGGATTGGAAGGGATGGCCCATTCCCTGGCCACCTTGTTCACCAAATATCAATCCCCTGGATTTCTTTCTATGGGGGTACGTAAAAAATATTGTGTACGGAGCAAAGATACAGGACATCAACAACCTGAAGCAAAAGAACTCTGATGCCATTGATGAGGTTATGCAACAGCCAATATGGTAACAAATCCAGTACCGTCTTGATATGCTTCATGCAACTAATGATACTCGTATAAAGGTGTATTAAATGAGGCAAAAAAAGGTTCAATATCGACTCTTCCTTTTGTAATAATTTCCACAGATTTGTCCATTTATTTGCTTTTGTCATAAATTTGTTAAACTGCAAACAGACTTCACCAACACCCTGTATAATGACAGCTGAGCTCAGTCATTTCAGATCTTTGTCTTAGTACATTAACCATAGAAATGTGCGGCTATAGCATTTAGTGTTCACCATGTATTATCTTGGAGTTAACCTATATAACAAAAGTATTGGGACAGGTTCAATTCCGGCATTTCATTGCTAACAGCGGGCGAGGTTTCAAAACCATGATGTCACATTGTCATCTATGCTCACATTCTGTCACTCTATTGGATAAATCTGTATCTCAAAAACTGAGAGTTTCATCATATTAACTTGCCATCACAACGTAGTGATTTCATATCTCAAAAACGCATTTTCATTATTATTACTTTTAATTAACTGAGCAATGACCATCATTTTGAGACAAAAAGTCACATTTGTTTTCGTTTTTTTCTGAAAAATGGGCTTTAATGGTCAGTTTGAAAAAGAATGAATATGCAACATGCTGTTTGCATATCAATATATGAATAAAGTCCACATCAGTTGGATTAAGGTATGATGAGTTTAACTACAACAGAAAAAGAAACTCAACATTTACAGTCCTGGGCTCTTACTTCTAAAGGATCACAAATGATGGCTTACTACTTTATTACAGGGCACAATTAAATCTCCCTAAACTTAGAAATAATAGACCTTCTCCTCAAGGTGTTGTTTCCATATAGTGAAAATAAGATATCTGGATGTATTATATAGGCCTATTACACTGTGTATACTGGAAGTGTTTGTGTTTGAGCATGTTAAGACATGAGGTGACCATTCAGTGGTCAAACCTGATTAATGCTGAAGCATGAGCAGCCCTCAGACACGACCACAACAGTGCATTTGCACATGTACACAAGCCAAACAGACAACGATATTGTATGTGATTGATTGTAAGCAGAGCTGTGAGTAGGATAATATACACAGTGTCCATCAGGCAGATGGAGATCATGATAAACACAGAAGGAGAAGCTGGCAGATGAAAAGAGGAAAGGGAAGGTCTGTGTGTCAGAGCGTTTCAACTGTACACATGTGCAGTCATTCTCATGCCAGAGGTCTACACAGGCTTTTCTGAGGTATTCTTTGAATATGTTAACCTGCTCTTTACCCACTAGCGGGTAAAGAGCTTTCATCCTCTCTCACAGCCTTTCGGTCAGTCACTGGTCCACGGCAACATTAACCCATTAATCACTGGTCACTTAAACAGCTCTGGGTCTTTTCAGACAGATAAGGCCTCCTCCCTCCTGTCTATGGTGATGGTAGTGATCAACACTGACAGAAAAAGTGCATTAAAACATCCACAGAGAAGAAAAGGACTCTTTTTAAGTCAGGCCAAGGAAGGCTTTGTCATGAAACAGAACTGTGGTGCCTTTGGCACAAAAAGAAGAGTGAGTCGGAATACCAATTAATATTGTAATACTCAATCCTAGTCTTGAAAAACACAACAGAATGTCACAAATGAGGCATAAATGTTCATGCAGACCCTAGAGTGATGTTAATAACTTTGGTGGTCAAAAATCAAGATCACTGTGACTTCATGTCTGTCCATTCTCATGGACACCAACATTCACTCATAGATGTGCAAATTATATTCAAAGGCCAAAGGTCAAGGTCATTAAGAACTCACAATAATTTGTTCATAACTGCTATGGAAGTCCACAACTGTATGGACAGATTATTGAATCAGTCACCCATCAGGCCCACCCAATTCTGGATCCCCTCCCTGTTACGACGAATGGAATAAACTACAGGATGCTAATATTGACACGGACCATTTCGACTGTGACAGTTTTCAATCTATAGATCAAATTTGTCCACATTAACATTGTGTTAGTTGTTGCATTAGTGACCCTGACAGTAGTTCAAGAAAATAAATGTCCAAAAAGCTCAGCTGCTGGTGAGTTCTTAAAGCTCATGAGGAGATTTCCAAAGGTGGACTACTGCACAGTCACTTTTGCAGCCGTAAGGCCTGTCAGACACATTACAGATTTTCTGTAAGGATGAGGTGGGAGCCATTATTTGGCAGATGAACAACAGTGTCCATAACAATCCTCGTTACTTCTGCAAGAGTGCAAACTAAAAACATTTTCTCACAAACAACATGCATAAAAGGCTATTTTTGGAATATGTTGCTTTGAAATTGACCACATTTTTTCCAATTGGTCTTGTCTTGGCCTCAGTTAAAAAGGGCTCAGGATTTGATTTCAAGTTTCTCAACAGTGGGAATATCACTTAACTAGCAGTGCATTATCCAATTTCTTTGTTATCATTATTACTGTGCATCACTGCCAATGTAAAATGCTTGGTGAAAGAGGTTGTGTCTGTCCAAAGGAGATACCGGCCAAATCTGTTGTAATAAAATGTATCAACCTAAACCACAAAGAGATCATCTGTACCATCAGCGTGAAAACACAAAGCAGAGTGTAAACTCTGGAATTCTGCTGAGACAGCCGCAACCGTGTCAGGGTTTAATCGGGACTCATGCAAGTCAGGTAGTCAGATAGAGTGGGTCGTCCAATAACCAAGGGGTTGCCGATCCAATTCCCGCTCTGTCCTGGTCATGTGCCATTGTGTCCTTAAGGGGAGGGGCTGTTTGGCGTGAATTTGCAGCCATGGTTCTGTCAGCCTGCCCCAGGACAGCTGCTACAAACATGGTTTACCATCACCAGAGTGTGAATATGAGAGTGACGGAATAATGGATCAATAATGTGAAGCACATTGAGTGCTTTAAAAAGAAATCCAATCCATTATTGTTATAGAAGCTACGAAACTGTATTGACCTAATATCAAGGGATGCATTGGTAAATGTGTAAGAGGTAGTGAAAATGACATGAGCAGATTTAATGTATAAAAGATATTGTTAATCCCTTGGCATCTCACCCAAAGAATCATAAACTTAAACAAACTAACTGAACACAGAGGGAGGACAACGATATTTTGAGAGTAAAGTACTAGTCTATGAGAATAAAGTTGATGAATAAAGTCATGAGGAAAATGCATTGGTGGAAAATCATTTGAAAAAAAAAAAAAAAAGTCAAAGGCCGAATATTTCAAGGAAAAAAATTATAAGAAAGACATTTCATAGGAATGAAACATCTTTTCTTTATGAACAGAAAATGTCAACTCAAGTGTCAAACTCAGAAGCAAAAGTGTTTAATTTAACAGCTAAATTTGATCAAGCTTGAAATTTTGAAAACTCTTAAAGCTCATTAAAAATGTTCTCATAATTACCTCCCCCCAGGAGGTTATGTGATCACCCGAGTTTGTGTGTGTGTTCATTCATTTGTTCGTTCGTTGCAGCAACTTCAGCCGGCCACAAGGGGGCGGAGGTCTGCACTCTCTGAGTTCTTTTCTAGTATATAAATATTTTTCTTTTTTTATATGATTTTGTTTAAGCTTTTTCAATCTCCTAAATAATTGTGTATAAATATGTTTCTAATATAACTTTAATTTCACACTATTTTCACCTTTTCTTTAAACATTACAGTTCTTATTCTTGAAACATGAGGAATTTTTTCCAATAACATCATAACTTTAGTCTTGCTGTCATGAAATAGTAGATGTTTTTGTTGTTCAGTGTGATTCTACAGCTCCTTTTAAATATTTATCCTATTCTAGTGTAACTATCAGAAGGCTGTGACTGTGAGGAGGCCATTGCTGTGTGTACAGTCCAGCGTTCTGCTCACTTGTCTCTGTGGGTCACTTTGGTCACTCTATATCTGTGGTCATTCTGGTTACTGTGGTCACTATGGTCTGGGTTTGGTGGTCCTCCTGTTAGGAACCAGTCATTGGTGTGAACATGAGGACTGAGCTACAGACATCATCAGACTTCATATAGTAGTCGAGTCAGTGACTGAATGAGTGAACTAATGTTAGAGCTGAGTGAGTGAGTGAATGGGAAACTGTATCATAAATACACTCAAGTTAATGAGCACAAACAGATGCTGTTCAAAGCCCCATGTAAAGACTGAGTTCTTTATTATTTCACATGTTCATGTTAGTTTTGCCTCAAGCCAGAAGTAAGACACCAGCTATTCAGGAAAAAGTGAAAGGGTGTGTGTGTGTGTGTGTGTGTGTGTGTGTGTGCGCGCGCGCACATGTGTGTGCATGCTGCTATGACGGAATGACAAACCTCCACAAGCTGACAGGATAATTTCAGATCCTTCCTTTGGAAGTGTGTGTGTGTGTGTGTGTGTGTGTGTGTGTGTGTGTGTGTGTGTGTGTGTGTGTGTGTGTGTGTGTGTG
>JAQQZY010000015.1:4545802-4564101 GCA_030068375.1 Ostorhinchus rueppellii
AAGTAGAATTCATTAGAGTACTCGATTAATCGTAGAAATAATCGACAGAATACCCGATTCCAAAAATACTCGATAGTAGCAGCTCTAGTATCTACATACATCTCATATGAGTTTTCTACATTTTCATTAAAGGAACAGCATGCACCATTTTCCTAAAAACAGTTAGTTTTTATTTCAAGCCAATGTGCACAGAAACAACATAAAAATGGAGTCAGACAGAGTTTTATGTTAATACGTTCTGCTCACTGTGAAGTTCTGTCTGAGAGACAAAGCTCTGGCCAAAGCATGGACCCACATCCACACCTGTCTTAACCTAAAAATCAGTCAGATGAATGTTGCAGATGGTATGAGTAGGTGTTATGTGTGTTTAACACCATAACCAAGGTAAAGCCATGGCTATGGTTTTAGGATAAGACTTGTAAGATCAATATGAATGTATTAGATTTCATTTGAAATGAAAAATCTTCTAGTCTTTGTGTCTAGAATGTGTCAGAAACACAACTTAGACTCCATGAGTTCCACGATCCCAAGAGTTTGGTGGATGTTTTCATGTTGTGAGAATAGTTGAGTGTAAAAAAACAAAACTAAACACAAATTAGCTAAAAAAAAATTTCATTAAAAATAAAAGTCAAGCTTGATACCATCTGATGTTGTGTCATCTTGTTGTTAAAATGGGCCATTTGTTTTGTAAGAACTGGTGTTGAAGCCAAGGCATCAGTGGTGAAAAACACACCCTGCGGAATTCCTCATTCAAGTCCATGTTGATGGGCACCGTCAGTTCTAAACATGACCCGGACATACTACAGCTTCGGTCAGATGGAATTAAAACATGGTTGTTATTTTTGTCTGAATTACACTCAGATGAACGCATCATTCTAATTTTATTTTGACAGCTGTTTTCTGAAAATTTGGTTAAAACTTAAAATATATGAAAATATGGAGGACATACAGAAATACTGGAGTGAGACCTAGGTGGGATTTTCTGAGCTTGTTTTGGCAGTTTAGGTTAGTTTAAAAGTTCAACACAAGGAAATGACACCCACACACACATACTTTGTGCTCACAAAGTTTTAACCATACCCCTTTCAAACACATCACAACCATCAACATCATTGCCTTAATACACATACAAAAACACACCCCAAACTAAACCAGTGTAAACACACACACACACACACACACACACACACACAAAGAGCTCTGATGCTTGAAACATCTGGTGGTAATTACAAACTTCGAGAAAAAGCAACCAACAGCTTTTGTTGCCTCTGGTCCTTCAGGGGCGCCGATGTTGTGCATGTGTGTGTTTGTGTGTGTGTGTGTGTGTGTGTGTGTGTGTGTGTGTGTGTGCGTGCGCGCGTGTGCGTGTCTGTTAAAGCTATGTGAGTGTGTGTGTTTGTGTTTCGTGAAACAAGAACAAATATGTCCATTATTTTGGGGGGTGGGGGCCAAGTGGGTGAAGGAAACAGTTATTTAACTATGGTTTGGTGATGCTGAGACTTATTTGTTTCATTACACAGTCAAACAGAGCGGTGCCACTTTGGTATTGATTAGATTAACAACACTGGTAAACAGCCTATTACAACAATTTTCCCGCAAATACACCAGCATGACTAATGCTGGCAATTTCCACGATACCACACATACAAATTACAAAATGGTTCATTGTGAAATGAATATTTAGTAAATGACTCTGTGTGAGTGCACTTACCCCGACGCCTCCACATGGTAACCTCACAAACATGGAATTCACTGAAAAACACGACAAACACAAGAAAGAAAACATTAGAAAAAGTCACACAGGAACAATGAAAGAAAAGGTTATCAGGTGAGATGGTAACTATTTAGTCATGAACAACAGGATCATGACCTTTAACCCTGAGCATTTGACTTCATGACCTAGTGCAGCGGCAGAATACACAAGACCAAGCTTTAACTGGGGATAGATGACGGAAAAAATCTTACAATCAAACCTTGTTCATCTAAAGGAGGGCTGATTTTCTGCCACAAATTGATCAGCACCGTCACAGAAAGTAAAAAAAAGATTTTTTAAAATTAAAAAAAAAAAACAAACTTAGAAGAGATCAGAAAAAAAATGGCTTTAAACAAGAACTCCATGCACCTTTAAGAGAGTAGAAGCCCATCCACATAATTCAGATCCAATGGCCACAGACCGAAAAGAAGGTTTTCTTCTAATTGGTGGAGTCAAACATCCACAGCATCAAACAAATGTTGCCTTCGCACCATGTAGATTTTTCTTTCCACAGCTACTTTTAATTTAAGATAATAAAAGACATTAAAATCTGAGCAAACAGCAGTTTTTCCAGAGTAAAATGTGGATTCTTTCAATTCAGACTCTTTTAAATGTGAACCATGATGAGGCTCAACTATTCAAAGCTAAAACATGGATCAACTTTGGTTGATCCACTCTCACCTATGGTCATGATCTCTGGATAATGACCAAAAGAATGAGGTCACGGGTACAAGCGGCCGAAATGAGTTTCCTTCGCAGGGTGGCCGGGCTCAGCCTTAGAGGTAAGATGAGGAGCTCGGACATCCGGGAGGGACTCGGAGTAGAGCCATTGCTCCTCCATGTCGAGTGGAGCCAGTTGAGGTGGTTCGGGGATCTGGTGAGGATGCCTCCTGGACGTCTCCCTGGGGAGGTGTTCCAGGTATGTCCATCCGGGAGGAGACCTCGGGACCGACCCAGGACACACTGGAGGGATTATATCTCTCGGCTGGCCTGGGAACGCCTCAGGATTCCCCCGGAGAGCTGGTGGATGTCGCTGGGGAGAGGGCCGTCTGGGCTTCACTGCTGCCCCCGCGACCCAGATAAGACGACGAGTACGAACTTTGGTTGATTTTAGAGTTCATAATCATAAGCCTTAACCCACAGAAAGCATCTCCCAAAATAAAGGATCGTTTTTGTTAAGGGTTTTTAAGATAAACAACAAGTTGCAAAAAGTATGTTGAGCATAACTGGAATGAAATTATATGCCACAGTGGTTACATCATATATCCAATGATTTCTGATCAAAAGTTCATGAGTTATTCAACATTAACAGTTATTAATAGAAGTATGTAAAACTCAAAAACTGGGTCAAATACTGTCCAATCTATGGAACGCACAACCTTTGGTATTAAGAGTCAACTGCTCTACCATCACTACCATTCAGTGGCAAATGTGACAGAAAAGGAGGGAACGCACTCACCGTCATTTTTAATGACATCATTAAAATGTAATTACAATGCCAGCATTTACTCAATCTGCATATGTTTAGGTTAAAGCTGGTTGCTTGGTGACATTAGCAGTAACAGTATAAGTGTGGCATGCATGTTGTATGGTGTTGAAGAAAAGAGGACGACAAACGCCAAAGATGTCGGACACTCATTGGCATTTTTGTGGTAAAACCACCTACATCCTCTATGTAGAAATCAGTGTCCAAGCTGTTACAGACACTCCCACTTCACTCAGGTACATAAGCATTGACTTAACTGACTGAAATATCAACTATTTGCAATGTGAGGTATATACAGTTTTTGATGCATACACTGTAAAGACTCTCACCATACGGAATCCATATACAGTTTTGTACAAAGAAAAAATATGACAATTTGCAAAATTATTAAGAATTTTCCAGAAATTATATATTCATCTTCTAAAACACTTTCTCCTCGAGACAGTTGCGGGGGTGGAGCCTATCCCAGCTACATTTTGGGCGAAGGTAGAATTCACCTTGGACATGTCACCAGTTCATCACAGGGCGACGTATGAAGACGAAAAACCCATCACTCTCACATTCACACCTACGGACAATTTTAATTAACCAATTAACCTATTAGTGCTTGTCTTTAGACAGTGGGAGGAAGCTGGACAACCTGGACAGAATCCCCAGAAATTTTGTTTGTTTTGCTTTTTGAGTGTATTGTCACGTACATGTTCTTAATATGTTGTCATTAATTTATGTGGACAGTGTGAGCTACTGGATGCCTGAAGTCCACCAGCAGGGTGAATGAAGTGCCAATCTATCATTTTTTGTTTGTGTTGTTTCAGCGCTGACACTTTATGTAAAGGGAGGCAGGCAGTTCCAATGTCGGTACACTTCAGATGAACTGCATTTGATGAATACTTTAATCCCTGCCCAGTTCCACTGTGGAGTTTTAGAACAGTTTATTTTTCTGGTGTGTTCTCCTCCAAGTCAGTGTTCAGACCCATGTGTCTTATGAACAGAGGTGTCTACTAATCCCCTTGTGGAAGCAGTAATAATGAGGAGAACTCAGCTCTGTGCTGAACTCAAAGCTACAATGACTACTGGGATTTTCCTGTTAAATCAGCTGGCCTTGGCTACACCTGCACTCAAAGCAACCAAAGGCTGGACCTAAGTGACTGAGCAGCCTGTGTGATTTAGAGTTTAACAGCTTCACTGGGTCCTCACCTGATCGTAACACCTCCACACTTTATTGCATTGGACCTTTTGTTATAACAAGGTTTAAGCATTAGAGCAGATTCTTTTACCAGACGCTGACGAATCAAAGTATTTGCATTAAAGGCCAGAGGGAGACGGAGACATTCATGACATACACAGGTAGAGTTATTGATTACAAAACCTGTCACAGCGAAACCTCAGACAGACAACAGTGATCAATAGCACATCAGTTACTCATTTTCATTCATGTGTCCAGTCATTAACACATTCCCATCTTCATTCAGAAATGTGTTAGCATTAGAATAACAGTAGATCCAAAACTATGTGTTCATAACGTTTACTCCTTATAGAGTTCGGGGGTAGGGTAAGGTAAAGGTTAAAGGTTAGGGGTTTAGGGTTAGAGTCAATGGTTAGGGGTTGTTGAATAGGATTTAGGGTTTGGGTTTAGAATGAGTGTTAGGGCTGAGGGATTATGGCTAGGGGTTAGGGTTAGGGTTAGGATTAGAGTTTTAGAATTGATATTTAGGGATTATGGTTCAGAGTTAGGTTTAAGGTTAGGGTTTAAGGTTAGGGGTTTAGGTTTAGGGTTTAAGGTTAGGGGTTTAGGGTTAGGGTTAGGCTAACCCTAGCTTATCATCTAAGCAAAAGGCAACATTGCTAAGGAGCTTGTATGATTTTCAAACCTGCATATTTTTCTTGATATGGAGTACAGCCAGCCAATGCCTACCATATACTAGAGCTCTTCTGATACACCTCTAACCTCTGGAGACAACAGGGCTCTGTTTAATATTTAGATTTTAACTTTCTTAGGAACTTAGGAGTTTGGTGGAATTTAGGAATAGTAAAGCTCAGAACTTCAGAAAACTGTGCCAAAGACCCAGAGAAACATGATGTATGCCTCCAGTCTCAAACACAAAGGTGACAAAGTACTCATGTTTGCCGGACTGGGGGGAGAATTGTGCGATTTGTCACAGCTACCATTTTTCAGATGGGGGGGGGGTCTTCAGTCTATTACCTTAGTCACATTAGAGCTGGACTAACAGGCTGACCATGTACTTTTAGGTGTGTTTCCAGTGATTCCATCAGCAGAAGTTTGTGCAGTGTTTGCTGATGACATAAAGCCAAGAAGCAGAACTTAAAACACCTTCAGACTCAGTTCAGCTCCAAATGACAGTGGGTGAATATCTGAACAACTCTGAGCCTGGATCTGGAGTGTCCGTGTTGCAGAAAGCATTAATGTTACACTCAGCTTTTTTCATCATCAGGGTATACCATTATGTTTAACTAATAGAATTAGGTTGGAACATCAGACAGAAAATAAAGAGAAATAATTCAGAGTTTGTGGGAGATGAAGTTCAGGTGTGGCAAGTCAACTCGACTACAGATGTGACCACCCTGGGGGCAGGAGAATGACTGAACCGCTACGACAAAGTACAAAGCAGAGGAAACTGTCTCTGTTCTGCATCACCAGGGTTAGGGTTAGGGATTTCATTTCATTTACAACAGTTTACCATCTCCTGTTTGGTGTTGACAGTATTGCATTTTGATAACTTTGACTTCAGGCAGACTTTTGCCCTGATGATGGGAGTTCCTCAGCTCTTACAAACGTCTGGTGATTTTATTCAAAGGTGGAAACAGTGTGTTTGGTGTATGTGAATAACATGTTACTTACAGAATAGTGCAGATGGAGGCGGTGACAATACTGAGGACAGACACTTCAAAATGTGTGGAGATCAACATGCAAAAATAAAGACTTTCCAGCTCACATAATAAAAGTCACAGATATTTAATGGTAGCTAAGAAAATTACTGAGTGTCATAGAACGTGTTGGTTAAATCACTGAAGTGCATTTATCTTCTATATTGTATTTTTGTTCTCTCTTTTATATATTGTATCATAAATAAATAATAACAATAATGCATTTTATTAGATGGTGCCTTTCAAGTCATCCAAGGTCCCCTTACAGACAAAAAAAGCATAAAATAACAGCATCAAACATAATTAAAAACAAAACATCAACCTAAAAACAAGTGTAGTAGACAGTGTTCAGTCAAAGTGAGGATGCCAGTTTGAATAGATTGGTTTTGAATGTTGTGATGGGGTCTGACTGTCTTATGTGTGGGGGGAGGGAGTTCCAAGGACTGGGTGCCAAGCACCTGAAGACTCGGGCACCTGTGGTGCTGAGGTGTGGTCTAGAAATGGTGAGTAGTCCAGTGGCAGTTGAGCGGAGGGTGTGGGAGGGGTTGTACTCTTGGAGGAGGTTGGAGAGGTAAGTGGGGGCTAGATGATGGAGAAGATATATTTTGGACATATTTTATCTGTTAACAGTGTATAAATGTATGCTGCACATCCAGTGCTACTGAGATGCCCATATATATGAGTATACAGAAAACTGCACACAAAATACTGTACACTCACTACTGTAATAGATCAAAATCAGGAGGAAATACCATATTCAGTCACAGAAATCATAATATGAATATGCAAATGGTTATGAAATTAATCGTCAATAAACTAAAAATGTGAATGAGAAGATATCTGACTATGATGTACATAAGTTCAATAGTTAAGGATGCCCTAATGTTAAATAACAATAAACAATAGACAAAACAAAGGGACTTTTTCTGATATATTTACAGTTCTCCCTGTTTTGTATTTGTGTAATGTTTAAACACTTCTGCTCATGTATGATTAATAATGTTTTTTCTTGTGACTGTCACATTCCTCCTTTGTGCCACAAATGCCTGGACTCGAGTTCTTACAGACTTAATCTAACCCTAACCCTGGATCTGGGTTTCTCTTGTATCACCATTCTAATGTGTCAGTGTGCTTCTTACAGTCTAGTTTCTGGCGCAGAGGATTAGTTCCATACAGCAGGACATGATCTTCAGTGTGGACTGTCTGTAATTCTTCTGGTGAGGCCTTCCTGCCCCGGATGCACTGAAAAGGTAGAGAGAAAGTGAAGATGACTCAGAAAATAATGCATTTAACTTGCATTCACCAACTGCAGCTTTCCATTTTAGCCTCAAGAGCTGTACTGGTATGTAACATGCATGTGGAAATGATCACATAAACAGAGGAATAAATTGTATGAGATCAAACTGCATTCAGGAGGTAAATCCAGAGCAGTGACAATGATGAAATAACTCTAACTCAGTAGCAGAGTGGATACAGGTTATTATGGTGTCTTAAATATTATCTCTGCTCATATCCTTTTGTATCTCTATAAACGTTAACAAACAAACAACCAACATTTGCAAAAAAAAAAACCAAAAAACAAAAAAAACAACAACCTTTACTATAATGTGGAAAGCATGTATGAAAATAAAGCAGGCACACACTGCCCCCTTGTGGCTGTAACAACAACCTGCCCTTGTCATTTCAAACTGATCGAATAGAAGTTTGAATCAAGCATGACCTTCCCTCCCTCCCTCATTTTCCAAACCAGAGTTGGGCGGTGTGCTGAGCCCATCGTGGAACCAACAGGACACAAACTCTGTATGAGCTGATGTGAGTTTTACTTTCACATTTACACCTACAGGTGAGTTACATTGACCAGTTCAACTATGATGGTGCAGGTGCCTACATAGGCATTTGGAGAACCCACAGAGACATGGGGAGAACCCAGAGAGAACCCAGAAACGTGGACTTTGAAATGACAAAGTATTCAGGAGAAATGTAGTAAAGGGTTCAATAATATTTCCTCTCACACAGCAAATGAGTTTTCATCTCACTGTTTTTATTCAGTTTATTTTTCAGTTCACATGAAAGAAACTTGCCTTGTGTAGGACACGTTCTCCATATAATCAAAGTGGATAATTTTTGGGATTTACATAAACTCAAAGCCTATAAAAATACATTCTGCTAGGTTCTAAGTAAAGAGGATGGAGGAGTCCTTTGTTGCTGCAGATGAACCGATGGACCTACAAATTGGAGAGGATCAAATGGCAACTCTTTTGTGGAATCCACCCATGTACTGATGTGACATTGTGATGACAGTAAGCTGTGTGTTTACCTCACACTGTGATCGTAGTCCTGTCTCCTGCAGCCGAGACCAGATGCTCTGGATGCGACCGGCGTGCTCTGGGTGAATCGTGGTGTTTCCACAGATACACTGGTGCTTCAGCATGAGTGGATCATACACCAGACCTGGAACACAAACACATCACAACACACAATGAAGACAAAAACACAAGTTCAGACAGAGAGAGGATGTTTTGACAGTACTGAAGAGGAAGGTGTGACCCTACACAGTAACTTACACTGTAGTACTGCAGTGTGGTTTTCAATTATATGTGGTTTTTTTTATCATTTAAGACAGCTCAGTTCCCACAGTGTCCACTTTTTTTCTGGATGTTGGTATCAGCTCATTAATCAGCTAAATTGCTTTTTGTGGACCTGTAGTATGTAGGATATGTATACGTCTGGTATTTGTTGCAGACCTGTGGTGAAGCGGGGTTTCGCCGGTGGCTCCTGGACCACCATGTGGAAGGAGGCCGATGCTGGCGAGGACTGAGCCCTGGACAGGGGTCTGTGTCCAGCCAAGGTCACTGATAACCCTGCAGCCTCCATGGATGCCTGGTAGTTCCTCAGCTGGTGGATCCGTTGCTGCTCCAACAGAAGAGCCTGCTGCTCAGAAAAACATCATCACATGTGTTCAGAGATGGTTGGACTGTAATGACATCCTCTGTCCACAAGGTGGCACCAGACTCCTTCAGATACAAACTACACACTATCTGAAACATCTGACATTTATTTACAGTTACAATTTAGGTTTCCATTCTGCTGAAGAAGACAAGACATCATAATCATGGGTGTTAAATTATGATCATTTATAGCTGTTACATCTGTTTACTACAGATGGTTTTCTTTACATCCACTGGAACAATACGTTTTCTTCAACCTCAAGAAGAAGAAGAGGTGGAGGAAGAAGAATCAGAGGTCATGGATCAAGATGGCTATGTATTAAGTACAAATTAAAGACATATAACCTCATCAATCGTAAACTACAGATTCTGATTCACTACATACAACGGGTTAAAGGCTGGTTTCCATCACTCTAAAAACAGACTGCACTGCTGTTTCATCTCATAACATGGATCCTCATCACATCAGAGTTTTTATCAAAGCGGTAATTGATCACAAAGCAAACAGTACAACAGGATGAGCCTTAACCAGCACACAGAGGAGAACCTATCACACAGTTCAGAACACAAACACATGAGCTCTGTTTGGAACCTGATTATCATTTCACTTCATTTGTCCTCAGTCTATGGGTCTGTGTGGACCTGGGTTAATATCCACAGACACATTCACCCCAGTAAAGTCTCTGGCAGTTGTGTTCTGATTGGTGTGTCTGCTTATACTATGGTTTCCACAGCAACAGTGTGAAGAGCGCCTGATTGAATTTGTCTGATTGGACAGAGGACACACTGTCCTGACAGTGTGTGTTCTTCTGGACTGAATGATGTGACAATAAGACCATGTTACGACTCAAAACAGTATATTTAAATGTACTCTGACTGCTGCTGATTTAATGTATGTGCAACACATTCACATTATGTTCAGTTTGAACAGGATCCTATTTTTATTTTTTTCCCATCTCAGGGTTAATCAGCACTGAGTTCAGGGTCAGGCATGTCTGCAGCAAACACTCCAACTATACTAGAGTCAACATCCATACAGATGGATGCTCTATGACAGGGCTGTCAAGTACATGGCCCATGGGCCAAAACTAGCCCATCAAAGGGTCCAATCCAGGATGAATTTGTGAAATTCAAAAATTACAGTTAAGATATTAACAGCCAAGGATGTTAAAATCATTTTAGTTCTGGTTCCACATACAGCCCGATTCAAGTTGAAGAGGGTTG
Organism: Ostorhinchus rueppellii; assembly: GCA_030068375.1. Classification (NCBI taxonomy): domain Eukaryota; kingdom Metazoa; phylum Chordata; class Actinopteri; order Kurtiformes; family Apogonidae; genus Ostorhinchus; species Ostorhinchus rueppellii. Next base: position 4,556,100 of record JAQQZY010000015.1, read on the forward strand.
GATCGGTAAAATACCGTCATAGAAACCTATAAATAGTGACAATTCCATATTTTTTTATTATTATCTTTGTTTTAATGCAAAGAAGCAAATTTACACGAAAATAATTTTACATTTACAAAGTATGCTTTAAAAAATGTGAATAACCTGAACATACTAAAATGTGAAGTGAAATTTAACAATATTCTGCCTGTTATTAAATGTTTTGTGTACTTGCAGATCCACTGTAATCTGTAAAGTTGTAATGTACATGCATACTATGAGACATAAAATTAAAATTGCACTCATTTTTCTTAAGAAATTTCAGTTTGTTCATAGTTGTTCATGTTATTCACATTTTTTAGAAGATATTTTGTAGATTTTCATTGTATAATGTTACTTATTTCACCCTAAAACATAGAGAACAGTTTGGAGTTGACATCATATCATAAATTATTATATATTATTATGGTATTATTTTACTGATCTGGCCCACATAAGATCATATTGGGCTGTATGTGACCACTGAACTAAAATGAGTTTGACACCTCTGCTCTATAACATCTGCTGTAGCAGTGTCAGAGCCATGGAAAGAAATTAATACTGATGCCCAAACGTGGGCAAAGGCAATGATCTAACTGAGAGAAATGATATTCATCCATCCTTTTTTATCATTTGCCAAATAATCCTCATAATACCTGAAAAACTCACTAAAATCTATACTTTAAAGGAGTCAAGGTCTCAAAATAAATCATATGCAATTTTAAAAGTTACTCAAATACTACACAATGATAAAAAGTAACAGTACTATCAACGCTATAATATATGTATGAGTGTCCCTAAAGAGTCGTGCTGTGTGGACATGAGGGGCATTTTAAGTTCTTCAAGAAAGTTGAAATGGTGTTTGAAAGCGACCCAGACAGACGTGGAAGAGCCTGAAAGAACACTGGAATGTTCTGACTGATTATTCTGAAAAATTACCCATAGGACTGTGTGGTCCACAGTGATCCATGGTTATGTCTGTTCAGATTCAGTGTACACGTCTCCTGGAGACACATGAACTACTGTTTCCTACACTTCCATTATTCTCTGTGTCTCAAATTCCACAAGTACAGTTTTAATCACTCTTCCATCCAGTCTCTCATTTCTGTTCTGTCTTTTTAGGAGTCTAGTGTATTTTGGGCATTTTTGAATACTTTTGATTTTGCCATCTCATCTCTCATTACATAACTTGTTTACCCCGCCTTATTTGATGATTTTTTTCAGCACACCCTCACCTGTATTTTTTCAATTGATATGCTGTATTAACATACAAAACCTGTAATCACAAAAAAAATATGAAATCTGAGTTGGAATAAAATTTTATTCGGAATAAAGTTAAATCAACCATATTTAAACTTAGAATGAACATGTAAACAGAAAACTTGAAAACAATAATTACAAATTTAGGGGGAAAAAAGAGAAATACAACTAACTTTTTTTCCAAAAACCACCTCTGCCTCATTTGTAACAGTGAAATTAGTTTCCAGTATTTTAAGACCATTGTTAGTGAAGGTGCATAATCAGATCTAAATTCTGCATGGTCTTTTTTCAGTTATTGGTGGGAAATGTCACAGATTTATCCACATGTAGAGCTCATGAACCCAGACCCAGTCATCCTTACCTGCCTGAAGAGGAACTCTTGTTCAGCCTGTCTCTCCTTGTCCATGTCCTCCTTCTCCTGTGAATCCAGGGGCTCCTGCTTGACGATGACCCCCCGGAGTGACCCCTCCTCCTGCACAGATGCAGGGGAGGTGGAGGTGGTGGTGGAGGAGGAGGAGGAGATGCCCTGGTGCTCCCTGAGTTCCTCCTCCGTCTCCTCCGGGTGGCTCTGGTGCTGCCTGGACGGGCCCGAGCTGCTGGAACCAGCGATTGAGATCTGATCACTGGGTTTGGACATGATCTAAAGGAGGCAGAGGAACAGAGGTTTGACCCCATGAACCACAGTATAACACCCACCACCCCATGCAATATTTAAAAACACACACACACACATCAGAAATCTTTCAGTCAGTGTCATGTTAAGTTATATTAAAGATAACAGAAACATTTGAAAGTTAATTTCACTTTAAAGTAACAGATGTGATGCTTTCATATCAAACATGTCACTATACTGCAGGATAATCCATGTTCTATGAAGAAGAAATGGCTGATAGTAGGCTAATAATAACCAGATAACCCATAACTGCCTGTCATGTACTGTAATACCACTTTGTAACACTAGAGTGAGTACAGAGTCAGACTGTTCCATGCATATTTTAAAGAATTGCCCCAGAACATGTTTAGAGGAACAGAAAATTAAAACTTCGCTTGATGTTGTTTTTTTTCCTGAAAAACTTCATGTGAAAAAAAGGGGAAGGTGGCACCTATCTGAAATAAGTTGTGATCAAACAAAGATTTAACTCACATGATTCAACACATGATAATATTTTGGGGAAAAAAAACACAGGCAACACTAAAACTAAATACAAGCAAAACAAAAACTAGTCTCATAGTAAAAATAAATGAGCCCAGCCCACTTCTCAAAAAAAAAAAAAAAAAAAAAAGTAAAAAAACATAACTAAGTTGGTCATTGGACTCCATGAGTGTCAGCCTTTGAACATGACAAAGGACATTTAGTTGTTTACTACTGTTTTACCCTGGTAGAAAGTCAGCAAAAGTGCACTGATTTAACACCAGGAGAGGCTTTTTTAATTTAAACACAGACCCACACCTACACAAAGACACACAAACATAAACACAGACCCACACCTACACAAAGACACACAAACATAAACACAGACCCACACCTACACAAAGACACACATACATGAACAAAGACCCACACCTACACAAAGACACACAAACATAAACACAGACCCACACCTACTGTACACAAAGACACACACGTACACTGACATACACAAAGACAGACACACAGACCCGCACAGAAGACATATGCGCAGACACACACCTACATAAACACACAGACATAAACAGAAACCCACACCTCCTGTACACAAAGACACACACAGACCCACACCTACACAAAGACACACAAACATAAACACAGACCCAGACCTACACAAAGACAGACACACAGACCCACACCAACACTAAGACACACACCGACACACAGACTCACACAGCCCCACACACACACACACACACACACACACGCGCGCGCGCACACACACAGACCCACAGTGTACTGGCCTGGTGCCCAGGGATCGGTCCATTGACGTCAGAGAACAGCCTCTTGCCTCATCTCTGTCCTTCTTCTCCAAACAAACTCAAACCCTCCCGCTGCCTCATTTTCACTTTTCCTTTCTCCCTGGTTCAGCTCTGTCTGTCGTCCTCACTCTGCTTTTCTAACAGTGAAAACAGTGGCTGGGATGTGAATGAGAGAGGACGGACCTTGAATAAACCTCAACTGAAGACATAGATGAGGTGTGTGCGGAAAAGGAGGTGGTTGGATATACACAAACACTTGACACTCGTTGACTCTTGTCACTATCATTTTCACACAAACACTTCCATTACAATATTCTACCCGTGAGTACAAAACAGAGAGCCCTGGGCGTCTCAGGTCAGTGACAGCAGGCTCCACTTGGACATGTTTCAACATTCTTTCATTCCTTTCTTTGTTGCCATGTTGCAATAGTTTAAGACAATATGAAGTATGCAGGAAGGGACCCTTTCATTACTGACTTGATTAAAAACATCTGACACAGAAAGGAAAACCAGCTAAAAATGATTCATGTTTACAAGTGTCATAAATCAGGGCAGATCACTAAAAGAAGCTAATGCAGGAATAGTTTTAATACAGAAAAATAAAATGAATGCAAGGAGTTGGGGAAAAAAGCACCAATCATATCTACGATGTAAAAAAAAAAAAATCCTTAAAAAAAAAAACTTAATTGACAACAGGGTTTATGTACTTAAAGCTATTAAAAACACACAGTCCAAACATGTGGTGCAATTTCCAGAAAATAATTTGCTCATGTGCCTATTTTGTATATGTTACTCACAACATGAGTAACACAGTTAACAGCTGTATTTTTTTTTCATTCCCAAGGCACGCGACTTCAGCATTTGGACTAATCCCATGTTGGACATTAAGTTGAATCTCTTGTGCAAAGATACACTTGATTGGTAACTGTGGATAACAGCCTATATAAAGGCAGCAAAGAAAATGCCAAAATGTTCTTGCCAGCTCAAAATGCCATGACTTATGATACAACAGACAGAATGTGCCATCGGGACGTTAAAAGCAGGTCTGAGCCGCAGTGAAGTCACTCACTGTCTGCACTGTTATCATAGTACAATCTGAGTATCAGATCGGTGCCAGATCAGATTGGATCAGAAACCTCGAGACACAATCATGAGACTGGTCAGTTCCATGTGTCGTTGCCACACTGCTTGTTTAGAAGCCAGAGGTAGACACACCCAATATTGAATGATGACACTTTCACTTTCTGAGTACCTGTATACAGTGACTGAATAAATGTGTTCAGTCAATCAGGACTTGTCCACACAATTCATTCTCTAATGACCAATGCTTCCCTCTTTAATATGAAGGTAACCCCAAAGCAATTAATTCAATATATCTCCAAATATACATATTATTCTGACCTGTGTGTGTGTTTAATGGTGTTAATTATATGTATCTATGTATATCAGGGGTCACCAACTCTGGTCCTCAAGATGCACTATCCTGCATGTTTTAGACATATCCCTCCTCCAGCATTCCTGATTCAAATGATAAGCATAAGCATCAAGCTCTGCAGATAATGCAGACAATGATAATGACCTGTCAGGTGTGCTGGAAGAGGGAAACACCTAAAGCATGCAGGGTAGTAGCTCTGGAGGACCAGGGTTAGTGAATCTTGAGATATAATATATATACAAAGACCAGATACTGCTTCACAATTTATAAATGTTTTAATGTTTGTATAATGTGCTCACCTTATACTCTTTGTAACGGCGTGCTATCTTGGCCAGGTCTCCCTCGAAAAAGAGATTTTTAATCTCAAGGGACTTCCTGGTTAAATAAAGGATTAATAATAATTTTCTGATGTTATGACTTTTCTTCGCGCTACCTGCCTCTATAGAAGGCTAACAATGGGGGAGTTGACTCTTTTTTAACCAGAACACATTAGATGAGGATCAGCTTTAACATGACTATTATTAGACTTGTAAACTTTGGACTAGATGATCCCACAGAGGACATAGACTCTTTCTGATTGATAGATTAACGTAACATTTGTGAAATGATATGAGGGTGGAGAAAAGAGCTTTATGATGTTTAGTAGTACATAATAATTAGATGCAGCAGTTACTTTTTCCTAATTTCCAAGCTCCTAATTAATCTGAGTGATTAAGAGATGATGCTTTACAACATCAAAAGTAACATTAAATATAACCTTTTTTACACCTGGGTTGGAGCCACAGCACCAGCAGTAGTAACATCACAAGGCCATGGTCTGAATAAGACAGTAAATTCATCAAACACAAACAACAGTTTCCCTGTCTACACTGACCTTACAATGCTCAAACTCTCCTCATTGTGCACACACAACCTCAATAATGCACTGAATCACATTTCCTGTGTGACCATATTTGGAGGCAGCTTCCTCCAGAGCACAGTTGCTAGGGCGACAGAAAGAAGCAAGGATACATGAACAAGAAATGAGACAGATTTGGTATGAGACCTGCTGATCACAGATTCCTCCTGATCTGAACAGACTGGACTCATCCACAAAAAACAAATCATTTCTGCAAATGTACACACACACGGCAAGTTTACAAATTGTATATAAACAAACATACACATGCATACACACATGTACATATATGAACAGAGTAACACAGACCTACATACATATACTGTACATACATAAACAGACCTACATAGAGGTACACACACAACACACATGCACATGAAAGGACCTACACAAACCTACACATACATACACATATATAAACAGATTTACAGAGGTACACGCATCCGACATAAATGCATACAAACATAAACAGACCTACACCTGCCATAATTGTTCCACTCAGTATTGTACTATATAGTGCATATACTATATATTATAGTCTATAGTACTATACTACTATGGTGAATATGCTGACTAAGTGCAGACACACACCTTGTTGATGATGTGTTGCTGCTGCTGCTGCTGTTGGAACTGTTGCTTATGTTTCTCCAGGAACTGCTGGTGCTGCTGCTGGACAACGAGCTGCTGCAGAGCCTGGGCCTGTCCACACTGCTGCTGGGGGAGGGGGGCCGACTGGGTCCGGCCCAGAGGACGGTGGCCCCGTGCAAGCTTAGAGACAGATGGCGACGGCAGGGGGATGCCACCGAGACCAACTGGGAAAAAAAAGGAAAAACATGGAGTGGACTCTCAGACTAACAGATTCTAGTCTTTTATCACAACAGTGTCTTTTTTCTCTAACTTCTAGGATTAGTTTCAATTACACACTGAATTTTACATTTTAGTCTGGGAAACTTTGACACAGCTGATCTACATTAGAAAATGTTATATATGCAAGGGTTCAAATCCCAAAGTTTGAGTTTTAGGATTTGATTATTTTCAATAATTTTTTTCTCATCATTTTAAATTTTCATTTGTAGCTTGGTTAAAGTATTTGGTTATATTCAGGAAAAGATCAAGGTCTGGGTTAAAACACATGCTTTTCTGTTCCATTACTTTAGTATTTAATCATTATATAGAAGCAGCACACTCATAAATGACACCAAAATGCAGTACAGGCTCTCAGCTGAGGTTGTTTTTGTTACTACTTGGTACAAAAATGTAGACATTTACTTCCCAGCAGAAAATTGAGACACATTAGGTTTTGAGTCGAGTATTAAATTTGGAGCCAGCTTAAATATATGAATAGAAATAAGTAAATTTCAAATTACTTTATACATAACGACTAAATCTGACCTAAACTCTTTTATAAAGTGTAACCTGCAATAATTTTTAAAATTTACTGTACATCCAAAACTGCATTTGCAGTTTATTGGACAGATACACAGATAATGGACTTAATTTCTGAGCCTCTAATGCAGACATATAACAAAACTTTGCAGAGTCAATGTTAGAATACATTGTATTCATTTTTCGTACACCACTTATTGACTTGTAACCAGTAAAGAATAGACATGTTGCAGCAGATACCAACCCATCTGATTATGGCTTTGCTCCAGCAGCACCATGTGTTGGAGGAGGGGGCTGTGACCAGCTGTGGCCCCTCCGGGCCCCTCTCTATCCAGAACTGAAGATGCCAAGTAGGAGGGCAGGTGGGCAGTGGGCAGAAAAGGAGGGGTCAGAGGAATGACCTGCTGTAAGGCAGGCAGTGCCAGGCGACCGTCACCATCCTGATGTCCTGATACCACCTACAGGTCACAGAGGCAGATGGACAGACCAACACGAGCCGAATCATACAGAAATCCAAAGGAAGGCATCAGAATCACAGGACTGAATGAAACCGCAACAACCAGAATTAGAAAATGAAGCCACAAAACCTGCACCTCCTCAAATGGCTACTAGAGGGGAGCTCCATCAGTGACTCGATCCCCACAGACCTCCATGTTAAAATGGCAGAAATACATATGTTTACAGAATGATACAAAAATTCTGAAGCTCATTTCCTTTTCAATGATTACTTGTCTTTGTGACTTTTTTTGTATAACTCACCTTGGGCAAAAAGCCATTAAATTAACAGCTCACTTGCCTGCAGAGTCAGAAATCAGTCAGAGCTGCTATTCATTGAATAAAACATTGCTTTTTCCTGGTACACAGCTCCACTATAGATGTTTAGTAGTGTGTTTATTAGTGTGTTTGTACATTACGAGAAGCAGACATGACTATTGTCAAAATCATCTCAATAAAGTGGCAAATACTGATGTTGTGATGCTTAAAGGAACAGTCCACCGTGTTTTCATACTGAAATATGTCCTTCTCTGACCTGAGACAAGTTGATAGAGACCTCT
>JAQQZY010000015.1:4574852-4585719 GCA_030068375.1 Ostorhinchus rueppellii
TCTATCTATCTATCTATCTATCTATCTATCTATCTATCTATCTATCTATCTATCTATCTATCTATCTATCTGAGGTAGCAATCCCAGCTCCATAAAGTAAAAGTCCAGCCATGTATTGGTTCTACCTGTTCACTTAACACAGGTGATTCCACTAATTATCCCTTTATCTACCTGTGTGTGGAGTTTTGCTCATCAAAATGGGCTGGTTCAGTGAATAGTTGGAAAAAATACATGGCAGGACTTTTACTTTCTGGAGCTGGGATTGCCACCTCTGCTATCAATATAGATGCCGATATAGATATATAGATATCACCTCACAAGAGACACCGGGTCAAGCACCTGAAATCACCAGACTCCAATATCACTAAAAATAGGACCGGTGTCATATCACACTAGCATGTTCTGTCAAAAATCAATAACAAGTTAAATGTGCAAAGTTTTCAGGTTCTGCCACTACGTAAGACTCTTGTGGTCATGATGCAGGAGCTCAATCTCTCATTAAAAGTGGGTGGTACTTTCACTAGAGAATAACTCAACAAATTAAATCAAAATCCATATTTGACTTCCTATCAGTGCTCAATAGTAACTATATTGATATTTCTCCATGTTATAACCCATCAAAATGTAGACCATTATAAGTAAAGGCAAATGTTTAATATTTCAGAAATTCTTCAATTCCTCAGACAATGTCCCATTTGAATAAACTGCTGACAAAGACGACAAACCGAAGCTGGACACAGCGCCTTCACAATAGCTCATGGCCTATTGGCCAGTGGAGCTATTAATAAACACAGGGTCACCACCAAGATAAACATGTGCTTAGCATATGCAGAGTAAACTGCAGGAATTCACTCCTTGATATGTGCTTTGAATTCATCTTAACTAAACAACACAGAAGACTGTCTTACACCGAACAAGATGAAATTCACTCCTTGCCTGTGTTACTAGGTTGAAGAAAGTCAACTCTATGATAGAGAGTTTTGCTAATCACAAGTGTTTTCAAACCAATAGTAGATCAAATATATATCAAATATGTACAAAACTGATCAGTCTGTAAACAGTTCAAGAGAGTCCTGACTGGTCTTCACATCATCAGATAATCTGAGCTGAACACTGGGTTTAGTTAGCCCTGAAATGGGAAATCTGATAACTGGAAAAGGCAAAAAGGGCCTGAAATCAGGCCAATTACATTATAATATGGGACAAACATTACACTTTTTCTCTCTCACTCTGAGAAAAGACAACTGGAAAAGTATACGGAACTTATTAATACTCCCACCCCTCCTACTCACTGACACCCTGCCTAGTCAGGGAACAATGATGAATTTTAAATTAAAGATAATTGTAAACTGGATTAAACTAAATAACTGTCCTTTGTTGGGTAGTTCACTCAAGCCAAGATAAACATTGCTCTGCCCAAGTCTCAACTTTCAATCTGATCGCACTGTGTCTGATGAATCACACTGTTGAATGATCCTTCGAATTCACATATTCAAAAACTCGTAAAAAAAAAATTCAGAAATTGAAATTCAGCCATTAAACTGTGAGCTACAGCTCTACTAGTGGTAAAGAAAATGTGTATGACATTTGAAAAGAATCAGGTGAATAATCTTTAAGAAATCAATTGGACAAATATCTTGGATGGACAGACAGAAAGACAGATGGGTTTCCTGGTATTGCTGTACCCCCCATGGGCAGGGACGGGTATAAAAAAATAAAAAAAAGTACAATAATGTGGTCTGCCTGGTGGTGATTTACTGAGTTTAAGGTAAAAATAGAAAGCCTTAGCAGAAAACTGAACTATGCATAGACTTCAACAAAACTGAAAAAGTAGAACTGAACAGTGACTGTTACAGCAACACTTCGGATAACAATTCATATGACAAAAACAAAGACAAACATTTGACAAAAATTATACAACAAAAATTACTAGTCATTTTTCTCATAAAAAGTATGTAGAAAGTAAGTATTCATGTCAGAAACGTCATGTTTTTTAATTGTTACCCAGGAATATCTGTGGCACGATTACAATATTCCTCTTAAACTGGTGAAAACAGGCCTGCTCTATAAAAGGTTTCTGTGCATTAAAACATGTGTAAAGTCATTGCACATGCAAACAAATGTGCAAACCAATGTACTAACAGTGTGTACTAAGGGTTGCATCTTTCAAAGGTACAAACTAGCATGTCTGCATCCAGTTAGTACGTTTGCTGCAATGAATATGCAATATGCATAATATAATATACACCCCCACCTCTAAAATGAGAAATAAATGAATGAATGAGTCATGCAATACCGTCTGACTAAACTCCTCCAACATTACATTTCCGTGGATCTGGATCATTGAGTGCACTGTTACGATTAGTGCTGGTGTATGCCACAGCTGTTACAGCATATTGTCTCCAGTACCGCACACAAAATCCTCATTTATATACGGTGGTATCCAAGACTTTGCACCTGTTGTAATTTTTGCAAGCAATCTTTAGAAATCAATCCCACACACAATATCCTAGATTGCACATGCAAATGAGTACACGCTAACTAGGACCTTTATAGTTCTGGCCCACTGTGTAGAAATCTTCACACAAAAATGGCACTGTTGTCCTCTGCCCATCACATTGATACATGACGTCTTAGACTCACAGAGGTCCCAATCCCTTCCACCTTCATTACAGTCAAATGATTCCAGCACCTTCATGAGATACCTCATATCTTTGTTTTTCAGAATAATTTTGAGACTCTCTTTAATCCCTGCAGGTTGACTGCTGGTTCATGTGTCAGACTTTGAAACCCACAGGTACTCTGATTACTAATGCAAAGAAAATGAAAATTAGGATAAAGACAGCTCTATTGTAAAGGGACAGGGATATCAGAAAGAAACAACCTGGACACAACCCAGACAATTTTTACCTCCGCCAAGGAGGTTATGTTTTTGCCGGCGTTTGTCTGTTTGTTTGCCTGTCTGTCTGTTAGCAAGATAACTCAAAAGGTTATGGACAGATTTTAATGAAATTTTCACAGATTGTCAGAAATGGGGTATCCTACAGATGATTAGATTTTGGTGGTGATCCGTACATTCAGCGCCATCTAGTGGATGAAAGTACAAACACTGCCTTGGCAGAGGTCTACGCTCTCCGAGTGCTTCTCTAGTTTGTACCTGTTTTGCGGAGAGGGAAGTCATCTTTTGAGTCATATGCTCCCAGGATAGGATAGTTGTATGCTGACATGGCTGTTTGGGGAGGAGAGCTCTGGTCCAAAGAACTGTGCTGAGTTTTTCTGTACAAACACACAAGAGACAGCAAACACATTAGAAGTAGAATTGAAAGGTTAACACTAAGAAAACGGGTCAGAATCTGGACATCTCTGGCAGTGAAATGGACAAAGGCAATGGAGACAAGGGAGAAATGCAGAAATAAATAAGTGATCTGAGTTGTTCCTATAACTGACTGAATGTGTTATTCACCAGAGAAGAGGAGTGTAGCTCGAATGAAAGAGAACTTGAATGAATGAAGGAGGACAGGCTCCAAGAAGAGGCTGAAAGTGGACATGACAGAAACACAACAAATAGCCTGATGATGACATACTCTGGGTTCTCCTCCATTTGTAAGAGTCAACAGCTTCAACTCCTTCAAATATTTAAACCACAGGAGATGTGCTGTTGTCTTCTCGGTGTGTTCGATATCTTAGCAGAGGCTACTTTGTACGGAGTTTACGTTATCCCTGTGTGTGCGTGGGTTTTCTGTCTTCCTCCCACCATCCAAACATATGCACGAACAGGTTAATTGGTTAATCTAAATAGCCAATAGTTGTAAATGTTGGAGTATACATCTGTATAGTCTGTACATAGTCAGTTAATATGCCAACCGCTGAGCCCTGCTTGCACATTAACATACTTAAACAGCCTCATGCATACATAGTTGTTGGGCTTGATGCAGGAAATTTGTTGGGTTGCCTCACCACATGTTATTTCTGAGACCTTGACCTGAATTAGTGAATTGTTTTGTGATAATCATGTGTTGTGATTGGCACCACATAAATAAAAGTCAACTGAAATGAACTATTACTGTGTCAGTAAGGCTGAATATGTGGATAATCTGCTACATGCAATATTATCAAATATTGTAATAAATGTTATAAAAAACATTTACCAACTTGACACCAGGTAATAATTGATGGCTAGCTGTGGCTTCATCTGTTTAGATTAGTAGTTCTCAAACTTTTTAGAGTGGAGTACCCCCTGAAATATACTTTTTTAGCCAAGTAAACTAAAAAGTGCCTCTTTCACTGATAGAAAAGTAAATTAATTGGTCATCACTGAATAAATAAACCTTTCATCAACAAAAATAATGACTCGTTTACGCAAATAAACTCCTCTTGAATAATATAAAATAGAAATGTTCTTAAAATGTTACCAAAGCTTAAACAGGAGGATTGACAATAAAACTAGGTGTGTACATTTTATTTTATAAATTTATTTACTGTGTTTCATATTTCAGCATTAATCATCATGATTTATTTTGTATTCAGTACATAATGATGTATTTAATATATTTTCTAAAAAATAAATACATAAATTCAAGTACCTCCCAGTCTTCTGCCAAGTACCCCTGGGGGTACCTGTACCCCCATTTGAGAAAGGCTAGTTTAGATAAACAGTGTGAATGTGTATTCATAAACCAACAGATGAAGGCAGAAAAAAAAACTGACAAAACCATTGTTCTGAATTAAAATTATTTTTTGTTAAAGGAGTCTGGTGCCTGTGGAGAGCACTTCATCTTCAACAAAGATGGCAAAGCTAAATGCTACACACTTCAACAGACCAAGTACTTAAGCAACCAACAGCAGAACATTTCACTATGAGGTATACAGGCCATTTACAAATGCAAATAATAATAAAATAATTCTAATCATAAGAAAATTAAAAATAAAAAAACAACTTGGATTTGAAATGATGCTGGATCTAAACACCATTGAATGTACTACAGCACCCCTTTCACTTATGCTCCAGATTAAGTGGATGAGTAAAGGTGGGTTGGAACACTTACCCATACCAATAGCGAGGATCACTAGACAGACAGTGGTTTAGGTTTCGCTGAGCCAGGGCTTTCTGCTTGTTCAGGACAAACTCCTGAAGTAGCATCTTTACTTCAGTACTGGCCACTGCACCTGACAGACACACGGACACAGCAGTATTACAGTCTGTTGGACCACGGCTCTGTATTCATACACAAACTATATTATGGTCATCAAATATTCTCTCAGAAAAAGTATATTAGATATTATGATATATGCATTGGAAGTAGAAGTAGTATATTCTGGTGTGGTTTTCCATTTAAAATGGCTGTGACTTTTATTTTGAAGACAAACATTTCCATATTGTACTAACATTAAGGAGACGTCCAAGAAGACACTACAAACAGCTCATAAGTCAATGAACATTAAATGTTTTCTACATCGGAACTTTTAACAGAAAAGGGTTTTTTTTTTTGTACTTTTTAAATTGGTACAAATTCCCTTTTTTTTCTGATGTGATGGTTTATGAAATTTTCAGAGGTTCTAATGCAGGGGTGTCCAATCCTGGTCCTCGAGGGCCGGTATCCTGCATGTTTTAGATGTTTCCCTCTCCCAGCACACCTATTGGTCATTATCATTCTTCTGCAGAGCTTGGTGATAGGCTTATCATTTGAATCAGGTGTGTTGGAAGAGGGATACATCTAAAACATGCAGGATACTGGCCCTCAAGGACCAGGATTGGACACCCCTGTTCTAATGGCATTCTGTCAGAATGAAGCAGCTGTACAGAACATTACCCCTTGACCCTTGACCCCCAGTTGACAATTCAATATTACTGAATTACAGGTCAATTCTTGTTGTTTTTTTTGCAAGTGTTGTTCAGTTCTATTCTTCTTTTCATCACTTCTGAGTACATTCAAACAGGTGAACGGATGAAAAGTTCGTACCAGGGTCAAGGGTTAAGGTTGTCGACTCCAAAGAAAAGCCAATGTGGAAGTAAATTTGTTATACCGCTGATAAGGTTGGCTCTGATTGGCTCCACAAGCCCTAGCTTCCATAGACTTACACTGAATATTGAACTTCTCTCTAAAAACAGTCAGATTTTTTTCCCCCATGACTCATTTCGGTCTCATCTATTTTATTTGGACCCTTTAATGGTTAGTCTTTATCTTTTTTTCTGCATTAGTTTGACCTCAGGAACAATACAACCTTTGGTGTCTACTGTTTTGGAGTTATGGTTTATTTAATAAAACACACTTTTCCTGGCAGGCAGCTGCATCATAGTGGTAGTTAACAGGCTCCACTTAAGACTGTAGAATGACTTCATTACACAATGCTGAAAAGTAATGAGTCTCAATGTCGCCTCAGATTTGACAGTACTTCAGTGAATCTCACCTTGAAAACACACATCATGAGTTACACTGAGCTCTCAGTCTCACATCAATTACCACCCTTGTTTCACAACTACAAACAAATTGCCCTGGGATAGGCAGCAGGAACAAGAAACTGAGCAGAAAATGGGTAAACTGTCACAGCAGAGCAATAAAGGTGTTAAAAAAAATAGGTGTATAAAGAATAAAAGAAAAACACAGGAGGCGTGTTCTCACTGGAATATGACTGTGGCAGCGACAGAGAAAAGAATCAGATAATAACTGGTAAAGTGTGAATCCTAAGAATAACACTGATAATGTAGATATGTGACAACTCACATAAACTCACTAAATCACAGTGCAGCCTGAAGTGCTGACATCCCAATATGTCCACTTCACCACAGAAGCAAATTGGCTTTTATGGGACTGCCTTCGATGCAATTTACTGCAGTACTTAACAAAGCTTCCTCTGTTTACAGCCTAGTGCTCTTTCCACAGACGTCAAACTGAAGGCTCCCTCCGCCCGGATGAGAAGGCTTCACACGGTGGACTGTACTGGCACACAAGTCCTACTCCCAGATGTGGGTTCGACAGAAAAATATTCAAATTTAAAAGTCTCTTTCCTCATCTGTGACAGCAGGGCTACGATTGAGATCAACATCTTTCAGTTTTAAAGATCAAACAATTGAAGGAATAATCATAAAAAACATAAACAAAACAACTTTGACAAACTGATTTGAAATAAAAATGAGGAAAAAAAGTCTTTGGTAGACCAGTTTTGACCCACCAAAGGTTCCAATCTGGCACATGGAATGAATTTGCAAAGTGCAAAAGTTACACTGAAGATATTAACAGTGAAAAGTGTCAAACTCATCTTAATTCAGGTTTCAGATACACCACAAAGTGATTTTTAAAAAAAACAAAAAAAACTCCAAAACATAATAACCTATAAATAATGACTCAAATTTTTACTTGCTGTAATGTAAAAAAAATAAAGTAAAATTCTTATAAATGACAACTCAATTTTTTTTCTGTTTTAATGCAAAAAATATCAGAAAATTAAAATAATTACTTTAACAAACTATCTTTTAACAATAACATATGAATAACCTAAACAAATATAAACAACCTGAAATGTCTAAAGAAAATTAAGTGCAATTTCAACAATATAATTCCTGTTACTAATTGTTTTGTGCCTTTGTAGATCTGATCTATAAGGCACATGTTTAAATGATAAGTTGAGGCATTTTGTTCTTAAAATCGCAGTTTTTGTTTTAGGTTATTCACATCTTTTTTTGTTCAGATAGTGCGTAAATGAAAATGTTTTCATAATTCAATTTAATTTTTTAATTTTTTTTACACTAAAACAAAGAGAACATTTTCAAGTTGTCATTATTTATAGGCTATTATGCTATTACTTAACTGTTCCAGACCATTTGAGACCAAATTGAGCTGAATGTGTCCCCTGAAAGAAAATAAGATTGACATCCCTGCATTACAGCAATTTATAATAATAATAATATTAATTATCACACAACACAGTTGTGAACAGTTGAGGTTGGTCATTTAATTAATTGACTTTTTTTTTAATCCAAGAGAGTTACAAAGATCAACTTATCCACTAATCCACTATTAAATATATGTTACAATCACCACTTGTGCCAATCTGCCATTGTGTCGAGGAAATGCCAATTTTGAGCTGGATCTGCTTCACTCCCCATAGTTAATGAAAACTTAGGCTAAAACTAAATCAACAAAGAAAATATTTCTGTCAAAGCTTTTTCGACATTTAAAATGTGTCTGTGCAGTCCTGTGAAGTTTGTGTTAGAGTCTGTTTTGTGACTTTAGCTTGTTTTATGTGTAAGTGGATGATGGTAATGAGGTCTGAGCATCTGTCCAGGTGTGGTTCTGTCATGGTTTCTTCCTGAAAGTGCGAGGTCGGGTTGTTCTGACCGAAGGCTGCAGTCTCTCTGACACCTGCTGTGATAATAGTAGACACTGAGCAGATCCTACAGACTCTGCCAGTTTTCAGGAGACAGAAAGGGAACGAATGTTACAGCTGACAACTTCATTTATTACAGGGGTTTCAAACTCATTTTAGTACAGGGGCCATATAAAGCCCAATAAGATCTCAAGTGGGCCAGACCAGTTAAATAATAACAACCACAAGCAACCTGAAATTTCTTGAAAAATTAGAGCAATTTTAACAATATTACACCTCAGTGTATTTACACATGTGTATGGAGACATTTGTTTCTTTATTCATCAATCAAATAGATTAGATTTGCAACCAAAAAAGAGATTTGACAGCAAAAGATAGTAAATGGCAATAAAAAAGGATAACTTTCCTTATAAATCATTCCTCTTTGCTTGTGAGTTCAAAATGTTTGCTTGAAAATGATTGCTGATGTTATAAAACACACATACTGTAACAGATCAGATGATCAGTGCTTCAATATCCAACTCTTTCAATACAAAATACAACCAAACACCAGCTTAAACAGAAAGGAACTACAAATCAGTGGTGCTGAAATGTGTGTTTCTCTGTTATAATACACATTTTACATCCTGGAGGCCATGTCTTCGTTCTGCACCATTTAGTTGTTCCGGGTGTGTTTTGTGGTGAAGGAGGAACCGTGATGTTTGGGGAACCGCAGGTACCGTGCGTCACTAATGTTTAAATCCCAGCTCTATATTGCAAAGACCTAACTCACTTACTCATTCCATACTCTGCTCAGGCCGTGAATGTACGGCAGGCTGTGTCCAACACTATTTAGTATCATTCATTACTTATGGGACATTTCAATTCCAAAGAGCAATAGACAATCAACTCACCTTCAAATAACATAACACAATGAAGAAGTTGGTTTAATGCAGAAGCTGGAGCCAGCACTGGAGCCCAGTCAAACCCACCAATAGAAACTCTTCTTTCATCCATCAGTGTAGGCTCCACCTATTAAGTGCTGTTTAATTTGCAAGCAAAACTTTTGAAGTTGCAGGCAAAGAGGACTGATTTATAGGGAAAAATATGTTTTTTTTGGTTGCCACTTACTTTCTTTTGCTGTCAAATCTTTGTTTTTTGATTGCAAATCTATTCTAGTTGATTGATGAATGAAGAAACAAATGTCTCTCCATTCATGTGCATAGCAAAAAAAAAACAACCCAAAAACATTAAAATGTTTCTTTTGTAGCAAAATATTGTAAAAATGACACTTCCTTTTCATTTCATGTTGTTCATATTTGTTCATTTTAGTCAAATTATTTGTGAAAGGATAGATTATAAATGTAAACATTTTCATGTAATTTCACTTATTTACACTAAAACAAAGCTACTATTTGGAGTTGTCATTATGTATATGTTGTCATGGTAGTATTTTACTGTTCTGACCCACTTGAGACTGAATTGCAGCAAATATCATTTGATTAATTGCCAACTATTAAGTCACCAACTATTTTGATAATTTCTTCAAACAAAAAGACAAAATTCTCTTTCTGTAAATGTTTCAGCTTTATTTCTTTCTATCTGTGACAGTAACCTGAATGTCTTTGGTCATGGACCAAACCAGTTTGGGTTTTTTTCTGTTAAATTAATATGTGAATCTCCTTGAGTAATCCAGACAGGTGAGTGGTCTACTTACTCTCTTGGCCCCTCTCCTTGTGTTTCAGCTGCTGTAGCTTGTGTTCCCTCTGCTGCTTCTCCAGCTCTTGTTCATGACGCTGCTGCTCCATCTTCCTCTGATGCTCAAGCAACTCCTGTTGATGTTTCAGTGCCAGTAAATCCTGTTGGTGCTGTTGGAAGAAGAGCTAAACACATCAGTATGTTTGCCAACATAAATGGGAAAATGTATGGCTTCACTTCAGAAAACAAAATAAGACCAATGGCCCTGTACCTCATCGGCATGTTTTATCAAGAATCAGTAACTTGAGTTTGCGAGGTTGTCAGGTTCTGCTGCTATGTTAGAGTCCTGTGGTCTTGATGAAGGAGATCAATCTCCTAATAGAAGTTGGAGGTACTTTCATTGGAGGATAACTCATCATCTCTACCATTTTGAATTGATAAGCTACCAAAGTATAGTCATTTTAAGTAAAGGCAAATGCTTAATATTTTAAAACATTCATTCATTCATTCATTTTCTATACCCGCTTTATCCTCACTAGGGTCACGGGGGTCACAGGTCAGCTACTTAAGGGCGAAGGCGGAGTACACCCTGGACAAGTCGCCAGATTATCACAGGGCTGACATATAGAGACAAACAATCACTCTCACACTCACACCTATGGGCAATTTAGAGTAGCCCATTAACCCATCAGTGCATGCTCTCAATATGCAGGCCAACTGGTGGTCCAGAGAATCTCCAAAAGTAGGGCAGGGGCTAAAGCCTTTAGTTATCAAGCTCCTCGACTGTGGAATCACCTCCCTGCCTTGGTCCGGGAGGCAGACACTCTCTCTATGTTTAAGAATAGGTTAAAAACTTTCCTTTTTG
>JAQQZY010000015.1:4597072-4614711 GCA_030068375.1 Ostorhinchus rueppellii
AGCTTGAATGGTTCACTAGTTGTACAGCAGCACAGAGTTACGTGATGTGAGTACAGCACAGTAGTAGAAAAAAACGCATCTTAGAATGGAAATCAAGTAATTGTTTTTCCTCGATTATATTATGAATTTTGAGATCGTCTGGAGCCAAAATCGTAATCACGATTAAAATTCGATTAACTGAGCAGCCCTAAAGCAAATATTTAAGCACATTTTGAAGTATAGCATTACAAAATGGTTATGGAAATGTCAAAATTCAAAGAAACATCCTCAATTGAGCAAAGAAATAAGACCAATATCCCCGCATCTCACTGGCATGTTCCATCAAAAATCAAAAACAACTTGAATGTGCAAAGCTTTCAGGTTCTGCTGCTATGTTAGAGTCCTGTGGTCTTGATGCAGGAGATCAATCTCCCAATAGACGTGGGTGGTACTTGCATTGGAGGTGAACTGAACAAATGAAATGAAAGTCCATATATGACTTCCTATCAGTGCTCAATAGTAAATATATTGATATTTCTAACAATCACCATGTTATAAGCCATCAGAACATGGCCCATTATAAGTAAAGACAATTTTTTGTTTTGTCAAAAATCTAAATTTCTGTGAACAAATTTTGTAGACATTGACCCTATGAAGCTACATACAAAAGCTGAAATTTACTCAACTGGTAGTTTCGTCAGAGAAGATGAAGAAGAAATTGCTAACAAAGAGGACAATGAACATGAAGATGACACTGGACATGGCTTCACAGTAGCTCATGGCCTAATGGCTGGTGAACTGAAAAGAGAAAGTTCTTATTAGATGACTGATTTGTAGGGTCTTTGTTCATAAACAATGATACACTCTAGTAATTAGAGTCATGTCCAATGTATCAAATAATACCACCTCCTAACAACATTAGTCCACTCACCATGTTTTAAATACAGTACAACTCATTTGTGTTTTATTAATTTCAACTTGCCAAATCTACTCCACATTTTATGGAAAAACAGTTGTAATTTTTTTTTTTTTTATTTCAATCTTTAAAATTGTGCCATGTAAGTTTTGTTTGCCTTTTTTATTTTTTCACTTCCTGTTGGGTCATAGCAGTTATAGCAGGTTGTATCACCTAATCTGAAGATTTAGCAAATATAATTTACAGTTTATTCGTTTGAGGTCTGGACTCAGCCACATTTAATGGAGATGCAATGAGTGATAAAAAAACAAAACAAAAAAAAACAGTCCCATCTATAGGAGACACTAAAACTGGTGTAATATTAATAATAGTAAAAGTACAAGAGAAACTTAATAGAACACATAAATAAACTGCCTACTACATAAGTCTTCAGTCTTTGTATGAGCCCAGACTAAAAGTTTCAAGTTGGATTTTATCATTAAGTGTTTGTGCAGATTGAACAGTTTGAGTATTTATGACGACTCACTCAAAAAAACAGATGACAGGACAGACACGCAATACATCTATTCAAGGAAATCATATCCAAAACACCACCTTCTGTCACTAAACAGTACCTGTGCAATGTGAGTTTTACACAATTTACCAACTGTGATTAAAAGACGTACAAAAAGGAAGACACTTCTTTCCAAACACACACCTATATTTCTATCCAGCTGTTTTACACTGTACATTCTACTGTAAGTGTCTCATAATTTTATTAGTCTATTTTAAAGGTTTTCTAACTTCTGGGTTTCCAGTAAAAGTTGAGTGAAGGGATGGGGCCACGCCAACTAACATGAACAAATATGACTTATTATTCCACTGTGTCTTAAATGTTTCACTGTCTCTTTGATCAGGAAAAATTATTTTGATGTTTTTTTTTCTTTCTTTCTTTTTTTTCTGTTCTTTTTTTTTTTTTTTTACAGAAAATGTGCCATTTGGAAATTACTCAGAATTTGTTTTTGATCTTCCATTACTGAGCACTATGCTTGACCAACTGGCTTTCATAGATAAACAAGTGCTCCTCTTCGCTTTTAATTTGGTAAGTGAATGTTACTGTGTATTTTAAGCCGCTAAATAGTGACTCAATATAGGTGTGTCTGTGACACCATTTATATGAACCAAAATGATGTTGAGCTCAAGTTTGGGGAAGGTAGCCGTGAAGGAACCCGGAGACACATGTGGAACATGTAGATGTTGTGGCATAGACAGAGGATAGACGAGCCCACAGCTCTGTCCCAATCTCGAGAAGTCTGTTTACAGTAAATGTAAGATGACAAGGGCGACAGAGACCAGTCACCTGTTAAGTCATTAGCTTAGTGGACACTGTATGTGACATGAGCAAACTGGAGCTGGACAATGAAACAATGATGTTCAGCTCCAAGTTTATCCTGACATGCCAGATTAGTGTTGGCACATGCAGTGATTTTCATCTCAGCGCTGGCTGAGGAATATCCAATGTACACAAAACTGCTCTTCATTTTCTTACATCAGCACCAGCAGGGAAAAAAGTTTGACTCACTGCTATGCAGTTTCTTCAAATGTTTAACATCATGTTTTGGTTGACATCTCATAAACTGGTAACATTACCTGCATCATCACAAATGTGTTGGCACTCACGGCAGTGATGTAGTTAGCAGAAAAGGAAAGTAGATAACCTCAAATATAGTCAACTACTGCTGTCTTAATTGTGTATTAAATAAATATTGTGCCACAAAGAGAGAGAGAGGTTTGCCCCGACATTTTACCCATTATTTTCTTTTAACACTAGCTCTATTGAACAGTAACAGCTAAATGTTAATGTTTATTTAAACTCATTTAAGCCAATTCATATAACAATTAACATAATATGGTTTAGCATTTTTTAAACCACTCTAAATCATAACAATAATAAAACTGCAATCAAAGATGCAGATACATAAGGACTGAACATCAGCATATACATCAGAACATCAGTCTATATATAAAAGTGTATAGATTTAGTTTAATAATCTCATTAATTGCTTCTGTCATGTGATTTCATTGTATTCATCCTGTATTGTAACTACATCTCAAGTCTAACCATGTTCAGTTCAAAGCAAACCATAACGAAATGTCAATATTTAATTTAATTTCTGAGTTTATTTGGCAGGGACTGTGTAGAGAAGACATTAAACATAGAGTAGAGATGCTCTGTACCAGATTAATTAGAGTGCTCATGCTAATTTCAGAATTGGATTGAAACTAACTTACTTTTTGATGTCCCTGGTTTTGTTCACAGTGTTTCCTCTCCTCAGAGAAAAGGTTTAAGTGGACCGAATTATCTTTTACAGTATTTCAAATTTCACAAATAACCTCAGATGTTAAACTGATGGAGAGCTAAAGTTGGGTGGACCAGCCCTGTAAGATGTACCCAGCACCATAAGACGCTAAATAACAAAGTTAGAAGGCTATTGTGTATTCCAGGTCCTATGAGCTTTAAGATATAATGTCTTTTCTAAGTGGGTCTTGTAGCTTCAGAACCATGAAAGCTCTTATGAGCGGAAGTCTGATAAGCTCTGCTGTTGACTCTACAGAGGAAGCAGTGTTTATCCAATGGAGTTTTAAGGTTTCCCTCCAACAATCATAATTATGTGAAATCTGTGAAAGCGTCATCTGTGTAGATCATGTATACATCCATTACTTTGTGTTCCACTGTGTCTGATTCTACCCCTCTTCTCAAATGCCTCCATACCACGACGCCATCATTGCAAATCTCAACCCTGAGGTGGCAGAAGTCCATGCATTCTGTGGTGGGAGGTGTTCAGATGCTTGTCCAAAGCCTGGTACATACTGATATTGGGCTGTTGTAGAGGGGAGATGAGAAATTTGAGTAATCTTTTTTGTTGTAGCTGGCAAATGGTGGTCCTAGGTCATACAATTAGAGAGATTTTCAAATAACCTTTGAGCAAATCATGGATCCACAGATAGCCTGGGATGAAAAAAAAAAGATGTTCTTTGGAATGGAGTTTAGAATGGTTATACCAGTCACAGCAGCTTAACCTCCATCTACATAATATCATATAGAAACAAAACACAAAGTGACGTATTGGTCAAAATGACCACACCTTCAAATGATTACATCATTAGCTTGGCTTCATTCTTTACTAATATAGTCATGATTGTAAATGATGAGCACCGATGATGGTTCATTTTTGTACATTTATCATCATTGCAGCCTTAGATTTAGAGGTCCATATATGTGTGGAACCATAATTTATCATATCCATGTTAGACACAGTGGCTGCAGACATACAGTAGGAAACTGTAGTAAATGTTATGATTGTAAATAGATAATGATTATACTTTTCTGTAAGAAAAGTAGTACAAAAGAAAAACTTTTTTCATTCTTCTCATCACACCTCTTACATTACTCTCATTTTAGTGATTAACAACTGGGAAGGCACTAATTTGGTTCATTTTGATCATTGATTAAATTGTTTAAATAAACACTTAATCAAAAAATCTCTGACTAGTGGTGTGTTTTTGTCTGGAGTTGTTATGTGATGTCTTGTCTTTGTTAAGTCTTTTACACTGGTTCATCTTGTTTTATGTTCATTTAATGTCATCTCTTCTATCATTTTGACTGTGTTGCATATTTTCCATCACTGCTATGTTGTTTTGTCCTTTCTGTAGTCTGATAATTGATATTTAAGACTGCATGTTAACAGTAATTATGTGCCTACATATATCTAAAATAAACATACATAGGCTTAAAGATGAAGAATGATCGGTTATGGAATGAAACCCAGTATTGAATCCCGCAAGTATAGGTGTTAACAGAGGAGGGAGGCAAACACCACGGTGACCAGAGAGACTGTGGTTGGTCCAACAGGGAGGAGGAGTGGGGCTACAGATGGAAGATGGTCCAATGATGGTATAGCTACTATTCTACACATGGCCTGGGTACAGTGATTTACTGTATGTCAAACAATCTCTTTCTGTTTCAACAGAGTAACTCTACTAATTTAAAGGTCGAAGATTTAAGGGATTCAGGAGAATCTAATTACAGAGAAAAAAAAAAATGAATACCCATATTTTCATTAATTGTACAACCATCTGAAAATGATATGCCACATGTTTTTGTTATCAAAGAAAAAGTTGTTTATAGCTTCAGAAGGTCTGGGTTACCATGACAAAAGAGTAACTCAGAATGGACTTCATCCTCTTCTGTTTTTCTGTTTTAACAGGTGGCTAGACCTGACTAACCTAACCTTCTAGCAGGTGGCTAGAACTAACCCTTACCTTAACCCTAACCCTAGAACTAACCCTAACCTTAACCCTAACCCTAGAACTAACCCTAACCCTAGAACGAACCATAACCATTTCCCAAACCCTAATTTGCCCCAACTCACCCTAACCCTGGAAATAATCCTAATCATTACCCTGACCTTCTAGCAGGTGGCGAGAACTAACACTAATCCCAGCCCTAACCCTAAACCTCTATCTGGTGACTAGAGCTAACCTTAACCCTGGGGCATACGAAACAGGGTTAACAGATCCTTAAGTTAAGGAAGAGCAAAACACGCAAAACAAACACTGGCTGTAAATGAGGGACTTCCAGAGTTAGTTTTAGTTTGTTTTAATCTGAAACTTCACCACTAGATGTCCCTAAAATCCACACACTAAGCTACTATACGATTTCTGAATAATATTCCCACTTAAAAGCTTCAGCGACACTTTCATACATTTTGAAGTGATGGTTCAATATCTAAAAAAGAATCTTTGTTGAGTAAAGCATTTTAGCAAAGTCTCCAAGTTGTGATCCATCCACTCTAACATGCCTGAAATGCATGAAACACAGCAGTCAGCTATATGAGAGGTATAATAAAATTCAGAAATGAATTTCATAGCAGGTGCTCATAGAAACAAGACCAGCATTTTTGATAATTCAGTATCCATGTTGACGTATTTTGTTCTTCTGCAAAGATATCACATGAAGGGGACTCAACCAGAGAATCAGAGAATGAAATATAGGTACTGATGAGGCCCAAACAAAGTCCACATGACCGTTTAAAAGGTGAAACAAAGTTTTTCTGCTTGCTTAATAAAGCAGGACCTGCCGTGTTTTCAAAAGGCTCCATTCTACGGACCCAAAATGTGAGATATTTAAAGGAGAACTGTGCATGATTTTTTTATATTAATTAAACAGTTTCAAAGTAATTGTAATGGTTAAATGTCTGGTTAGGGGGAGAATGCAAGCCCTCCTCCTTCCCACTAGGGTTTCAAGGGCTGAATACGGCACTTACAACCTCTTTGAACTGTCCCAGTGGCCTAGATCTCGTCCCTCATGAGAAACATTACGGTTTATGGCACTATGACACAAACACACCCCCTATCAGGTATTGCTGGCTTGCTGTAAACACAAGCTAGTCATGCCTTCATTGCACAGGCGTTTACCATAGCAGAGCTAGCAGAGAAAAGGAAGAGGTGTCCATTGTCAGAGGATGGAGGAAGAAGAAAAGAATATTCAAACCAATGGAGCAAGACAAGAGTCTGCCTTAGTCCAGCTTTTGCAGAATAGCGAGAGCAGAAAGAAAAAGAAGCATCAAAATGGCTGAAGACTTGGTGTTGTTGCTGCTGCACTTTTAAGTATCGCTGAGATAAATTCTCTATACTCAATGTATTTCAGTACATTTGTGCGCACTTGATGATGCAATTGGTTGTAACTGTGTTTACTCATTTATGAACTGTCTGGATGCTTGCTAGCTAACAGAGATGTTTGCATACTCACTAGTAAACACGGTTGTTTGTGTCACATAGGTGTATGGTTATTTTGTTTACTAGATTGCCCTTAATATGCCTCAGGAGTGTGTTTTTACTACTAGCCACAGAATTCAGTCAGTTGAATCTAGTTTTTGTCAGATATATGCAATTCATTATGTGACCCATGTCTAATTTGTTTCCTCTGAATAGTGACTGGCAAAACAACTAGCCTTGATTTTCGATCTTAGTTGTTGTATGACACTTGTCCCTAGAACAGGTGAAGGTCAGAATGTAGATGATTGTTGTTGTTATAAATGTTAGCCCCGGGAACGTAGCGCCCTAATCGCTAACAGGGCCGCGACACACAGACAGGTGGAAGCTACTGATGTTTGTTACCCTGATAGCCCTTAAACTGTGCAGCTAACATTAGCAGCTCAGTGCTAACAGCTGCAGGTTCCTGTCCACACCCCCTCCCGGCCATTCAGGCAGACAGATCACACTGATATGCCACATGTGAGTGCAGGGACTGATGTTAGCTGCACAGCTTTAAAGCAGCTCCATTACCGTAACCTCCTTTGTGAAGCCAAAACAAATTAACGAAACTTCAATATCCAGCTAAAATGTCCCACTTCATTCAGCTCCAGCAGTATATTCATATATTGTTTGCCTTCTCGTCATCACTTCATTGAAAACAAATGTACATGGTGGAAGGGGGAGGGTTAAGTCTGGGTTTGACAACAGTGCATATGTACTTCTAAACTACAGGGGGCGCTCTATAGAGAAAAAAAAAAACAGTGAAAAAGAACCAAAGACGACAAAACCTTACACAGTTGCACTTTAAAACATGAACTAATATTGCTGCCAGAGTGTAAAGCAGAAACAGTGCTGTCATCATTCCAACAATGTATGTACTGTAGGTATAATATTTCAGACATAGGCCTCCCTGCAGCAGTTACATTCTAACCTTAGGACAAATAGCCTGATAAAACATCAATGGCTGGTGTTAAACCAAATCAGCAAGACTTAAGAGGTACCCTGCTGTCAAAACTAACCCTGACCCATGTGGCTGTGATTGGTTTCAGTGGCTGGAACAATGAAATTAATTAGCATGCCAATATGGTTACTGAAATTAACATCTCACAATATCTGTGTGTAGTAGTATGAAAGTTATTCACCTTCTTCTTGAAACATGTCTGCGACAACAATTCAAAAGTTGCTGTAACTTGAGCAAAGCAAGATACACATTAGGGGTGTGCCAATACATCGATTATTAGATTCATTGTAATGCGATGATTTGATAATGATTCATAAATGTTCAAAAATGATTATTTTTCATAATTACTAAATGACAGGAACACAACCACAGCCCACTGCAGGAAAATAAAAATGGTGCATGCTGTCCAAATGCCTTAAAGAACGGACCACAGGGAACACAGTAAAACTGTTTGGCTACAGTTACAGAGCCTCACATTCACCCAACAGGTTTAAAAGGTGTGGAAGCGTTTGGAAGCAGGGCTGTCATTCTCTGATGCGGATGCCGGAGTGCAGATACAAACTGCCAAACCAAAAATATGTTACCCAGAAAGCAATTTCCGAACCGTACAATGAGACCAAAACCAAAGTAGTGGAATCACTGAGGTAAGCATGAAGGATAACTCTGACATGTGATGCATGCTTTGATTGTGGATAGAGAAATCTTTAGTTTGTTGGGGGATTTCTGCTGCTCATTGAGGATTTAGTTTGGATATCATTTGTAATGACTGAATAAGCTAGCGCTCGTGCTGGTTCAGATTGAATTAACTGTTTTATACAGTTTTCTACAGAAGCATGTGTGTGGAGGTTCTAAGAGTTTGAGTAGGTTCCTGGGGAGCTTTTGAGGGGCCAGAAAAACTAAATAAGCATTTATTTATTTATTTATTTATTTGAGTTGTACAGAAATCTGTGAAAACCACTTTTGATTTAAATGGGTCTTATTTATTTCAATCAAAAGTGGTTAGAGTGGATAGAAACACTAAATCTTTCTGGAGAAATGCTGCCCCCTCTTTTGAAAGAAGATGATCATTTTATTAACCTTTAACTGTTGTACTGATCTTTAAATGACATTTCCTTTTTTTCTTCTCATCTTGATTTTATAATCGTAATGATTTACTGTTCAATATGTGCTTTAGAGGCTGTTTTGAAAACATAGATGCAACAATAATTGGAAGCAGAGACAATCAACAGCCACATTTTTTTTTAAATCCCAAGATTGTTAAAATATATTCCAAGATAGTTTTGTTTTATTAGAAACTGGAAAGCTGTTGAAATGAGTCAACGTAAATGTAGGCTACTTTATAGGCAAATATTATGTAGGCAAAATAAATGTCTATATAACCAAAATGGAACTGAATAGCAAACTCAAGTATAGAAGAGTAAAACTGTATAATGTGAGTGAAATATCAAGGTGCAAACAATTTGTTTTGAAGTCTAATAAAATTATTAATGCCAACTTCTATTTATTTAATTAGATTCTAATCTATTTCTAAAGTGTTTATAATGTTTTGCAGAGTTTAAAACAACAACCGCTTGTTTGTTCAACTTTCACACTGGACCAATATCAGCCTTGCAAGAAATAAGTATTTTTGTGATACTTATCAAATCAATTGAGTGATATCAAAATGTAACAACATTTTTGTCTTCATGAGCCCTCTCCTTTAATCACCAATAGTAAATTAACCCATCCTTAAAGGCTCATTGAAGAATCCTCTTTACTGCGCTGTCTAATCTGATGCCTTTACTGCCATTCATGAGTGTTAAACACAGACACACCTTCAACATGGTGACATGTTCAGCCACATGGTCACAGTGCACAACAAACACCAACAATAAAAACAGTTTACTGCACTTCATGTTGGTACATATGTTGTGTTTAATCCTTAACTGCTGCATCATGTTTAAATCCATACATGTACTCCTGCAAACACCCACAAACACAGGACCGAGTGTGTATGTAACAGGGTGATGGGAGGGACCAACACACACCATCTGCTCCATTCAGCTAAAGGCAGCAGAGACACACTGCCCATACATCAGGTCCATTCAGTAAATACTAAGACACACACCCCTGCATGAGCCCACAGCTGAAGTACAGCCACAGAGCAACAACAGCAGCATATCTACACACAGGACAGTCCCCTACATACACAAAAAAGAACGCACTGAAACTGAAACATGTCCATCAAACTCAACAAGCAGAAACAGCTCTTACCCATGAGTGGAACTGCTGCCGTGCTTGTGTTCTTCTGTGTGCCTGTGAACAGTTGTTGGTAGATGAAGTGGTTGTGGACAGATCTGTAAAGTCCAATAAACACAGCAGAGCCAGTGTGTCCTCAGTGCCGTTCAGCTTCCTCTCAAACTGTCGCTGGTTTCTGTTTGTCTCAGTGACGCGTTGACTTCGCTCTGCCCTCGGGCGCCCACTCTCCGCCCACTCTCCTCCCACTCCCACTTGCTCTCCTCTCCTCTCCCCTCCCTCTCTCTCTCTCTCTCTCTCTCTCTCCTAGTGAAATCAGAAGGCAGTCTCAGGCATGTTCAGCATTTTATGGGAGTATGTGTGTTTGCCTCTGAATACAACAGAGAAGCAGCAGTAAAGGCCGACGGCTTCACATTCTCCTTAGACCAGACAATCTCTGTTATTATGCAACAAACCTGTATGTTCCTTACTTCTGCCAAACCACTACTGTACCTGAGTTACCTGGTGGACACATATTCCGTCTCCATCGACCACCAACACATGAGTTAGGATCATCATCCAAAACAGGTTGTTTGAGCTGTTTTTATCAGTTTGAAAATTGGAGAAAAATTCATAATAATAGAGAAAATACACTGGTTTGTTCAGTTCCCAGTGTTCAAGAAAGTCACAAGAATTTTACGTTATATTTTGACACTCGAGAAGTAAACGTCATCAGCATTCAAAGACAGACAGCTGCAGAACAGTTACTGTCTGGTTGCAGTCCGAAAGCATTAAACACTATGCTTTGTTTCCTGTAACATTCATCTCCTACTTTACATCATCTCTGCAGACCTGAAAACCATTTCCGTCACTCAAAAAAACTAACAGTCCTCTGTGTAACTTCAGCATTAACCTAAAATGCTCACAAGCATTTAGTAAATATTGTGTTCTCTGATGGTGTCTGTTATTGCTAAAATGTCATTATGAATGACTGTCAAATCAATGCCAAGGCACATCAAAACTGAACCACACCAGCAAAGGGGGCCCAAGGTAACTTTTGCTGCGTTTCCACCATGTGGTACTGGCTCAACTCGACTTAACTCGACGCAACCTCTGCATTTCCATTATGTAAGAAACCTTGGAATCTGGTACCCGGTCATTGCATTATCAATGTGCGACCCGACATTTTTTTTAAAACAGGCATGGAAGTCTACAGTAAATATATTGGTAGGTTAATTCACACAATGGCAGCCTGCAAAACTACACCATGGTCAGTCGAGGAGATTCCAACATTTCTGTCCTTGGTGGCTGAAGAAATTGAGTGTGAGCTTGACAGGGCAACACACAAAAAGCAAGTCTATCTGCAACTTTCTGTGCAGACATCACAGATACATACAGTATCCTGTAATGAAAATGGTCTCCAAGAATAGTACCTGGTACTAGAGTCACGTCGAGCCGAGTCAAGTCGTGCCGGCTCCATGTGGTGGAAACGTGGCATTTATGTCATTGGTTCCATAGTCCAAAATTCAAACAATGTTTTTTTGTTTGTTTGTTTTTGTTGGGGCTTTTTTTTAATGAACCAAATCAAGTTGCTTTGGATCAGGACCAGCTCTCCGATCAACACATTGGTCCAGGTGAGGACTGTTTGTAGTCCTGACCAGCCAAGGTAGGCATGGAAGCACCCTGGCGCACTTCACATTATTTTTTCCTTTTGTCACTTGTCTGTAGTCTCACTTTCCATATTACAAACCCAACAATAACAGTATGTAAATATACTATTCACAAACTATCTCATCTGATTTGTGCATCTGTGTGATCTGTGTTTGCATCTAAATGCATCCATGCTGCTACATCTGCTACTTGTCTTGTGCGTCTGTGCACGTTTGCAGAGACTATTTTTGAAGTTCAACGTAGAATCCAGGAAACCATGTTTTGTTTGATCAGACAGCACACACCCACACACCTGGCTGTGATAAAAGTCTGTGTTATCAGCTTGTTTGGTGGTGACGTCAAAGGCTTTAGGCAAGGCTTCATGCAACCATGAAACTGATAACAGCTAATGCCACTGAGTCCAAACCACAACTACACATAGTAAATACACACAACAGTGACCAATGGCTACATACTGAGCACAAGAGCCATGCTTGTGCTCTTGGGGGGGGGGCATCAGGTTAGTTGACCACTAACACGATCAAAGATCAGTGTCTCTGTACAAACAAAGATCAGTGGGGAGCAAGGTTTGGGAATTCTCATGATATAAAGCAGCGGTACTCAACCCTGGTCCTAGAGGGCTGCAATCCTGCATGTTTTCGATGTTTCCCTCTTCCAACACACCTGACGGTCGTTATCAGGCTCCTGCAGAGCTTTTTGATAAGCTGATCATTTGAATCAGGTGTGTTGGAAGAGGGACACATCTAAAACATGCAAGATTGTGGCCCTCTAGGACCAGGGTTGAGTACCCCTGATATACAGAATCGAGAAGCAACATCAATGAAAATGCATGAAAGCAAAGAAAATACATCTGTCATACAAAACGCTGATGATTTACAAAACAAAAAAATTGTTCCAACAAAAAAAAAAGAAAAGAGATTCAGTTAAGTTCTATTTTGTTATTAATCGGCAGATCCTTCCCCATTGAGAGTGTGAATAGTATAGTAAACCAGCAGTGTTTTACATTGTCTTGATGAAATCTATGTGGGTGTCCCGAGGAAAATTGTCATCCCAAAGACAGCACGTGTTGATCCAAAATCTCAGCATTAATAGACTACCACTGAAGTGGCAATGACCTTTGACCCAGACCAGAGCCGACCCTGGCTTCTGGACACATTGCTTGCACAGGTCTTTTGTTCTGAACACACAGTGTCCTGGATACTGATTTTGTCTGAGCACACTCCAGATTTCCATAAGGTACTGATCCATCCTTGATGTCTCCTAGACCAGAGAAGTCCACAATGTCTCTGTCCTCATAAAACTTCCTGTAAGATTTGTAAAGTTTGAAATGTGTCTTTAACTCTGTACTATAGTGGTTGACAAAGGTGAATGATGGTTTCAAATTTGGTGTCACATGGCAGATCAGAGGTCACGGTGTTCATCTAAAGGCTGAATGCTCGTTCTTTACTCACTTAAATCCATCCACAGTCTGAATCTTTTCATTCTATTCAGGACTGTAAAGATTGCAATATTAAAATCTTTTGCAATTTTTCTATGAAGAATACTTGGGGTTGTGAATTTAGAATGTTTTAATGTACTGAATATTCACAACAGACAAGTGAACAATTCATCCCAGCAGAGTCTACTGTTGCTTTATCGTGGCAATATTTTCAGTCATATTGCTCAGCTCTACCCTGAAAATGTCCTCCATTCATATCTATTGTGGCAGACCAGTCAGCCAGCTCTGAATGTTATTCAGCCAATCAGATGCCAGTCTGATCAGTGAAGATGATGAGTCTAGGGATGCACCGATCCACATTTTTTCACTCCCGATCCAATCCCGATACCTGAATTTGAATATATGCCGATACCGATGCTATACCAAAAGTGTTTGTTTCAATATTATCATTATTGTTAATAAACCCTAACTCAAACTCTCCCGGAATAAAATATAAAGGACTGCTTTATCTCATCAGCACAAATTAAGTCTAGTGGCTCTTGTAGCAGCAATAAAGCAAAACTATTTTCAAATATAAAAGGGGTCATAAGTGTAAACATTCACAGTCAATGAATGTGAATCTGATCAGCATAAAGTAAGTACTCAGTGATCCCTTTAGCTTTCACATTGTCTGGTAGAAGTTTACCTTGCCTTTCGAATGACTGCTGAAGGGATTCCTGTCGGCTACATTGGTCTTTCTGCCCCATGGCTAAGAAGTCACCGTGCTCTTTAGTGCGGTGCTTTTTCAGATGTTTTATTAAGTTTGTAGTATTGTAGGTTGCAGTGGACTTTCCGCCTCTCGGTACAGCAGCTGTGAGCCCGCCGTTCAGGTGGGAACCAGGTGATGTAAGCCCACAGGCTCAACCGGGAGCCGAGCGGCCGGGAAGTTGTTAGCGTACCAGCTCAACCTGGACCCGGGTAGCAGTGCTTGACTGAACCAACAAAATATATTACAGTTTTGAAAAATATATTTTTAAAAAACGTATACATGACATGTAAAAACTAGTACAGACATAGTGAAATCAAACTGAGTGACACTGTGGTAGTTTGAGGGAAATACGTTATGGAGCAGACGAAGGGAAGTTCACAAGTACACAGACGTTCAATTATAGATGGACTTGTGTTCATAGGAAGTGCGTTACAGCTGTGTCTCATTGAGATACGCCTCTGTTCAGGAAATCCATTCCATATTTTGCAAGCAGGTAGCAGAGCAGCCAACAGGGAATCACTTATTTTTGTTTTTTGTTGTTGCTTGTTTTGTTTTCAGAGACTCACTTGTGGAGTCATTTCAGCAGACAATATTGTCTATACAGACATGGCTCACGGATCAGACATTTTCGCAGGTTGGATCGGAAAATTCCAATCTGTGAATTATGTT
The DNA here is from genome assembly GCA_030068375.1 of Ostorhinchus rueppellii. NCBI lineage: Eukaryota > Metazoa > Chordata > Actinopteri > Kurtiformes > Apogonidae > Ostorhinchus > Ostorhinchus rueppellii. The sequence goes on from JAQQZY010000015.1 coordinate 4,611,465, forward strand.
GATATCGGAACCCGATACCGATACCAGATGGGATTGGTCCCATCCCTAGATGAGTCAGATGACACAGGGGTTGGTGTGAAATACAGTTTTTCCCATGAAAGAGGTGGTCTAACTAACTCTAACTCATGTAAGGGTTAGCCTAACCCTAACCTTAGCATGTCATCATCGGTCCACCTACTGACCCACCATGTGCATATCAAAGCTTCATGTGCAGACACAAAAGATGTGAGTACTGTGCCAATGGAGACCTTAGGGCGGGGCTCAGAGTCCCCAAATATAACCATGTGGAGATGAAAACCTCTGAGCAGATGTGAGACCTAAAGATAAGAGGATGGCTGAAGCTCATGCAGTTATTTGCATCAGGCTACGAGAGGAACAGACAAGGTGGTAAGTGAGTGTCTGTGAGATAAATAGCACATGTAGAATCTGCATCAGAGTCAGCAGGAGCATTAGATAATGTATGTGGTGTAATAACTGTAGGGCCATGCTGAAGTACACCTGAAGTACAGCTGAGGGACAGCTGAAGTACAGCTGAGGTACAGCTAAAGTACAGCTGAAGTACACCTGAAGTACAGCTGAAGCACACAGAGTGGCAGCAACAGTCGGGCAGACACAACAGATGAATAAGTAATGAAGTAAATGCATGGAGTAATCCACTGCGTAATGTACAGGCATGTACACACAGAGAGAGAGAGAGAGAGAGACACACAACTGATGAATAAGTAATGAAGAAATGCACGGCGTAATCCACCTCAGTAATGTGCACACACACACACACCACAATCTCCCTGGTGTTCAGAAAGGAAAAAAGCTTTCTTTTTTTTTTTGCCCCACCCCCCACCCATCCACTGTCACACAGGGTGGGGTAGAGAGGAGGGGGGTAGTTGGTAGTTGCTTTTTTCATCCATCTCCCCTGAGAGTTTCAGACTGAAATCCAAATATGTGAGATGCTGTGTCATTTATTATTGATTTAGGTTATTTATAATACACACACTTGTACGCTCGGTAACCCCCCCCCCCCCCCCCCGATCAACCCCCATCCCTGCATCTCATCCCATTGATTTGCATCATTGGGAATGAGCTCAAAATACTGCTGTCTCTGTGTTGTGTTCAAAGGTAGTCCCACATAGTCACTGCTTCTCCTGGATTCCTGTTTTATAAATTTTTCCCACCACTTTCACGAAATACATCCACATTGCAATTACAAGACTCTGCAGAGGGGTTTGTATTTGAAACAACAGGAACAAGCCATCAAGGCATGGTGAGATTCAGTCAAGATGAAAAGTAACAATAAAATGTATAATATTTTACTTAAAAGACATATAATTAAAAAGTACATTTTTTAGCCTTCTGAATTTATACTGTTTGAAACATTTTGTCAGCCCAAAAAAACTGCTGTTAAAGAAATTTCAGCTGCTTGTTACCTTTCTTCTCCTGATCCATTTATTAGTTTTTATCTCATTTGTCAGAGAACATTGGGTCAGAACATAAGGAACAGTGTTTGAGTCTGCATACCACAACTACATTCTCTAAAAAGAAGAGAGTATACAGTAAATGTTCACTGACTTCATTAAATGTACCCTTAATGACTGTTTAATGTTTTTATTTAACAGTTCGATTCAATATATGAAAAATAAAGCAGCAACATGATTTCAGTGTGGTTGTATACATACATGAATTGGACTGAATTTAGAAATTTTCTTGTGAAATCCAAGACAAAATGCTAGTAAACAATGTAATAACTGTTTGATGTTTTTGTTGTTGTTGTTGCTGTAATCATCTAATTTACAAAAAAAATGTGTTCTTTAATTTAAGGAATTTTTTTTTGTATCTGACCATGTGACTGCTGTGCACTGTATGTGTACACCAGCCAAATACAGACATTTACAAAATGAACATATTCTACTGTATGTAAGCCTCTTTTCTACACAATAAATGAGTGTCATTTTTGACATTTTAAAATGTGTTTTGAGGTAATGGTGAATGAACCATCAGTGACACGACTACAGGGACAGTCCAGTGGTTCACCAAGTCAAATCCATCTCTCACAGACCACAGACATATTCCAGGTTCAATTCTGGCCTAAGGTACATTTTTTCTGTCAGTCCCCTATACTCTTTTCCCCTTTTTTCTTGTCTTTCTCTGCTTAAACTTATCAAATAAAATAAACCTTTAAAAAAAAAACAACTACCATTACAATGCAACCAACCAATATTCACATCGTAAGACTGGATGGAAATACATCAAAATTAACATTTTCTTTAGCCTGTTTTTGTAAAAATCTGTATAAAATTGTCATGTATTTGGAGGGAAACCTGACTACTGACTTGTCTTGTTGAATAAGTTGAAAGCTGACACTATATGTCAGGACGTAGACTCTAATAAGAAAGAGTTGTGACGGTCTTCAGAATGAGTTCGCCTCAGGCTTCCAATCTGATCCAGATGAAGTGAGAAAGTCTCCAAATAAAACTCCCAGTACCTCAGAATATCAAAGCTCAAAGTGCCTATTTTAAATCCACATAGGCAGAGGAACGGAGCTCCTTTGAACTGTGGAGCTGCATTCATTCATATTTTACACACTCTCCTTCCGTCTCAGTGGTAATGCTTTCCCTGTCTGCGTCGACTTCGTGGCAGACAGAGCCATTAGCCATCAGCCCTTTTTCAGCTCAACTCATGAAAGATGTCAGATTATCACACAGTTCCCCAAGCACTTAAAATCATATGGGTCAGAAGAATCCTCATCCTACTACAGACTCTACAGACAACCAGTTCTGCATGTAGGTGGACCAAACAGGAGGGAATCCCACAGTAGAAAGACACCAAATGGAGCAAAACACACTTACATGTTCATGAACTCAGAATGGGAATGTTATCTTCTTAAGATACACAGGTCTGACTGGTCTTCATAGACTGGTCTAACACATTGTTATAGACTTGCTTTTATGTGATGTCCCTTCTTAATGTGGAATATTTAATTTGATCTTGTTTTAGTTGTTTATTTGTATTGTCATACGTATCTCGTTTTATTGTGTTGTTCTTGTTTTACTGTCTTTACTTACATCTTGTATCCTGCTGTTGTGCCCTTGTACTCTGTCTGTAAAGCACTTCATAAACACAGTTTTTAAAGGTGCTTTATAAATAAAGTTATCATTATCATTATTATCATCATTATTATTATTATTATTGTTATTATTGTTATTGTTATTATTATTATTATTATTATTATTATTATTATTATTATTATTAT
>JAQQZY010000015.1:4614811-4634811 GCA_030068375.1 Ostorhinchus rueppellii
ATTATTATTATTATTATTATTATTATTATTATTATTATTATTATTATTATTATTATTATTATTATTATTATAGTGAGATGCTTGAAAATGTATCATTCATTGGCCTGGAACCAGGATCTGAAACTTCTCTGAACATATATGGACAGACTGTTGGACAGACAGACACATTTATGACACAGCTCCATGTGGAAGACGATATTGCTATGAATTCCAGGTTTTGCATCAGTCACATCTTCAAAGCAAAACTATATTTTGTCCTACCTGTATTAGATACCATTTGAATCTAACTCCAACTGGGTATATGATGTATGAATGTGCACATTTAACCACATTTTGGACTCAGGTCGACTTTATCAGAAAATTTTAACAGAAATTTCAGCACTTTTCATAGGCCATTTGTAGCAGTCAATTTCAAACAAATCATTGGATCACTGTGATAACACTATTCAACAAAAACACTATAACATTTCTTTGCTAAAAAGTCTTTAGATGACAGCAAACACATCTGAACTCCATTGGTTGGCCACAAATTGTGGCATGGTGGTGTGGTGGTTAGCACTTACACCTCCCAGCTAAAAAGTTCCAGGTTTCATTCTCAATTGGGCCAGAGCCTCTGAATGTTGAATATACCCCCCCACCCCCCACCCCCTTCTAAAGCCAGGCATTTCCATTGGGGTCATGGTGCCTTTTTGTATTGTTGATGTGGTTGGGATGAACTTCCTGGACAGTAGAAGTTTATGTTTTGGTCATGCTTGCATTGTCCGAAGTATTGTTGAGGCCAAAACTATGGTCTGAACCCTGAAGTGCTCATTCATAATAGATAATAACTTCAGCAGGACTTTTCTGGATCCTTATGGTCCTGCTGGGGATTTTAAAGGCCTTGCAAAGGTCTGCATTAACAAGTGGCTTTAAGAAGAAGGGAGGGAGCAGAGCTAAGCTGGACCCAAAAGTACTACACCTTATGTCCATCCTCTTATCTACACCTAAACATACACTGCAACCCAGGAACAACTTTGTGCACACTGCACAAATCACAGTGGGGTCAAAGGTACTGTCAGCTGCAGGTGCAACTGATTTACACAGATGCTTTAGAGTTATGTTACAGTGGAAAAGTGTTTGAATTCATCGTAAAAATCTGGTGAGAATAAATAGTCCAGTGTTGACGTAGTTAAAATAATCAGGATAGCTGCATGTGTAGGAAAATATGAGCTTGTGTTTTTTGGAGAATTCCACTTAAGGATCTGCAGGTTTTAGCACCTCTATGCTGGCTTCACCTTTCTGCAAATACACATAAACAAATGATGCTGGATTAGTGACTTACGTTCTCAAAAGAAGAATAAGTAATCCAATACCACACATACTGTATAAGACAAAACTGCATTTTAAAAAGATGGATACACAAAACCTCAATCATAAAACCATGCAATATCTCCTGTTCTTAATAGTCCCAATAATCAAGAGCAAAAATATTTTTGACTTTCATGTACATGTTCATGATTATAAACATATTCACACTCTTCAGACATGGAGGTCGTGAAAAACAGAGGCAGCATGCTATTGTGGCAAAACACACCACACTGTATGCAAAATTAATAGCATGGGAACATGGTAAAACCTTCCTTCTGCCTCCAAACACACAGTCCATAGTACAAACTGCTATAGCTGTCAGGATAATGGCACTGATGCACACAAAGTGGGTTAAGGCATTGCCTGCTCTGCTGGAAGACAAAAACAAGTGTGGCTCTGAGCCGTGTGCCAGACTATCTGAGGCCTGAATGTTTTTTTTTTTTCTCTCTAACAGAGTTGATATGAAGGCTACCTCCACAGGCGATGTCTGGATCTAGAAAATTAGGCACTGGAGCACTGTAGGAAGTGGGATTTTCTATGATTTTCCCTCTGCTCTCTGACAGAGTGAAGTTTCCATTAGCATTAGTCCACTGCTTCACTATGCACATGTGTATGTCAGATACAGTAGCTGTCAAACAAAAACTGACATTTAACAAAACACTGAAAATTAAATGAAACAGAAATGCTGTTGGAAAATTCCTGTACAGGCCATTGGTCAGTCCAAAATGGGCAATCAACAATACCACAAACATGGAACATCTTGAAATTTGGCACAAATGTTGACATGGACTTGACATTCGATGCTGTATCCAAAGGTCCAGGTGGACATCACTTAACATTTAACATAATGACACAAGGATAGTGAACGCGTCAGATGGAACTTCAGCTTCTTGTTTGAAATGGTATATTTTGTAAAATTTCATCATATCCTTTGAATTTTTCTAAAGTACTTTAAGTAAGATGACATGTTTTCTAAAATTTCTTGATTTCCAAAAATCTTGTATTTTTAGAAATGTTTGATTTCATTTAATGAGGTGCATTTTTAAAATGCTGTCTTTTCTTTATGTTGTTGTAGTTCAACTTCAAGGCTAACATAATCATGTCTTTGCAGGTATATTTTCCTGAAAGTACAAGATACGTAAATGCATATGTAAATAGTCATTAAGATTTTAGTTTGTCAAAAGTACAGAACTATTTGGAAACATGCCTTGGACTGAGTGTGTATGTGTGTTCGAACACGAGCCTGATGGAGGCTGAACAGAAAGGAAGCAGCTGTCCACAGCCTCCTCCATCACACTGGCAGCAGGCAGGCAAACTGATGCCAGGTCAGAGGGTGTGTTGGGGTGGTAGGGAGGTTTGGGGGGGGGGGGGGGGGGTTTTGGGCCCAACGGGGGAAATGGCAGCACACGCAAAGGGTATTATGGGTTATGCAGTTAAAATTTGGAAAAAAAGGTTTTCGTTAAAAAAATAAAATGGAAAGATGCATGGATGCTTGGGGTGATGCTTAACCCAGATGCAGTCATGAAAAATAGGACCAATGGTCCTGTATCTCACTGGGATGTTCTATCAGGAATCAATAATAACTTGAACATGTGAGGTTGTCAGGTTCCGCCGTTATGTTAGAGCCCTGTGGTCTTGATGTATGAAATTAATCTCCCAATAGAAGTGGGTGGTACTTTCACTGGAGAATAACTCAACTAATTAAATGAAAGTCCATATATGACTCCCTATCAGTGCTTAATAGGAACTATATTGATATCTCTAACCATTTATGTTAGAAGTCATCAAAATATGGTCCATTGTAGGTAATTAAGAAATGTGGGGAAAAAACTTCAATTCAAAAATCCTAATTTTTCAAAACAAACTTAGACATTGTCCCAAGGAAACTATACAATTTGAAATGAAGATGTTTGAAGAAGTTGCTAACAAATACGATGATAAAGACAATGAGGAAGACAGTGACAGATACAGTGCCTTCACAATAGCTCAGGTGAGCAAAAAATTCAGTCCTTATAATTAATACATGATATCCAGGACTGTGTAAAGCAGTAATCCCTTCACCAGACTCTTGATTTGAACTGGCAGGACACTGGACTACTCTTATTTCCAGTGTCCTGACGAGTCTAACCAGAAAGATCCCAGGTTGTTGTGAGCGCTGTGGACATTAAATGTGTTGTCCACCTACAAGTGCACTCTGACCATGTCAAAGCACAGACTGTGAGAGGACAAACATCGAAATCTGGAAATGAAATAAGGCATGGCAGACTGAAACTGGGTGAAACAGGAAGACTGGGAGGTGACTGTGTGAAAGGCTGAGAGACAGAGATGCAGACACTGAGAATGAAATTGGCATCTGTAACGAATGTTTCTCTCCACTTTTTAGTGATTTCCTTTCCAGTTTTGAAATGTAAATGAGTTCTTATTTGCATAATATCCTCTCCTTCATCGCTTTCATCCGCCTCATCCCGTCCCCCTTCTCTTCAAATGGAAGTTCTTGCAGTTATTCGTTGCTTTCATTCCACCTACCCCTCCAACTGCCCCTCTCTCAGGTTCATAAGTACTGGTACGTTAAGAGACCACTCGAAATAACAACTCGCAAATTTCAGCAAACTTTAAATGTGTCTTCTGCAGAGTCTCCTCTATACGACAGCAACAAAAGCTTAGCAAAATATCTGAGTGCATGATTACTATGGAGAGTCCCAGCATTTTTAGCAATGAAACACTAATGTTGGGTGGCATGATTCAACCAGAACTGAAACAGAGATCTGCTTCAAAACAACACAATCAGTATTATAATTACTTTATTGACGCCATATCCCTGGAAAATATTAAGCAATAACAAGTTGTTTATTTGTCCCACTCCCACTATGTAAAGACCTGTAGGATGCACTGCACACGTTCATTATAGGATGAGATAGCTAAAACAAGAAGGCGAACAGCAGGTCTGTCTCTTCATGTGTCTTTGCTGTCTCCGCTAAGCTTTGGTATCAGTGCTGCACAGACAGAAAATGGACAAAGCCTTAAAGACTAAAGAAGGAAAAAACACAACTGTCACGTCTCTTGATGAGCCCCAACAGTGCACAGCAGGCAGCCCCCCCAACCCACCACCACCTCACCAAGAACCACTCACCATCCCTGTTATCAGTACCATCTCCTCCTCCTCTTACTCACTCCCTCACTTCAGCATAGCCATCCTCCCTTTCCCAATTCAGCTTTTTTCTCTCTCTGCCCCCCCCCCTCACTCCTCTCACCTTCCTCCTCCTCCTCACTCCCTACAGCGTCTGTGCTCTGACAGTTATGTGTGAGTAGAGCGTGGGCTGCTGCTAATTTGTGCAGAGTGGGAGAAAGCTGTTTGTCTTGTGGGGATGAAGAGCCCAGTTTAGCCTGTATTAGTGTGATCGACGGTGCCGACAGGCCACGCCCCCACGGCTTCAGGACACATTAAACTCATTGGTCCTCATCCCCTGTTCTTCACCATTCTCTAGTCACATGCCCATTCACAAATGCAGACAGATGCTCAGGCCCACATGTGAGCGTGGATGTGACTGGGAAAGGTGCTGACTTCTGCTGGTCTTATAGTTCTACCTCCTCCTGTGCACAGTTTAGTCATCCTGATTAATATGCACCCAAATCTGTCTGCATCTTCAGCCTCCTCCCCCGTGCTCGTCCTCATTTTCAAATCATTCACTCTGATTGACACTCACTCTTCTTTTCATCCCAAACTTGGGAAAAAAAAACAATAAAGACGCTCTAAACTGACAGACTGGTGTGCTTGAGGTCAGCAGCGCTGGCTGTTCTCATCCCATTAGGCTCAAATGCACTTAATATCAGAGGACACACACATAAAAAGGATGTGTTATTGTTGCTCTTGGAATCCACTTAATACATTCTCACACATCTCAAGAATGTGTTAATGGAGCATTGTGCTGTAATTATTCCAATAAAATGCTGTTGTCCTTTTTTGGCAGGTTTTTAAAAAGCTGGTTATTATTAGTGCCGTACCCAGCTCTACAGTTTATGTCTAATCTGATCTGGCTTTTCACTACAGGAAATTTACAATTCAAGTATTCCAAGAATGTTGTGGACGTGTATCATTTTAAACTAGTATTACTCAAGTCAAATGTAAATCCCAGAGTCCAGACCTAAACCTGAGTCCAGACCTGAACCCCAGAACCCGAGACCAGACCTGAACTGCAATGTCTAGACCCCAACTACAGAGTCCAAACCTGAACCACATATCTGTTGCTGTTTGGTTCCATTATTATTTTCTATTGTAGTTTATTCTTTATACCACTTGTTTATTCCTATTATATATATATTTTTTTACTTTTTTAAAATTTCATTGTGTTTAACAAGGTGAGAGAGAAACAGTATCTCAATTCTGTGTCTGTTCATGTAGTGAATTGACATTTTAAAAAATGCTTGAAATTGAAGTTGATGTTATATTCTGTAGGCTCCAAATCTGACAACTGTTTCATGTATATTATGTTTATTTGAGACTATAATTTCCTCCTGTAAAAGAACACAAATTCTTTCCACTTGACCTTCATTTTACAAAATATCACAAACCACCATACATGTTCGACATGCCCCTACCACTGTATATGGGGACTTTAAACTGTGGCCTTAATATAACTGGACATAGCAGACACAGAAGCTTTAGTTTGTCATAAACTTCAGAGGCAATAACTCATGTTAAGTCTCATAAATCTATGTTGACCGTGATCTACTGCAGGTTACACACTGACTTACAGTATATGCCTACATCACCTAATCTTGATGTTTAAGGTACAGGTTCATTGCACAAAACAAAACCAGGGATGCAGAAATGGTTGTGAGAGCATGGGTTTTTAATCTCTTCATTTTTCATAACCACACAGAAAGACACAACCTCGAGTTAAAAAAAAAAAAAAGGACTTTCTGGTACACAATACAATTTGCTCTTAGTGCATCTTCCCTCTTTCCCACTTTTTATTTTCATGTTGCATCTTCAAACAGCTGGAACCAGCCTAAATTATTGGAAAATAGCCGTTTTGACTTCATTTCAAATTAGACAGTTGTTGACCTAAAAATATGTGACAGTAATAAATTCCCCTACATAAATCAATGAATAAATCAAGTGGATGCCTGATAATCAAAGCTATGAATCAGTACATCTTCGGAACTGAACTTCAAACTTTCCATCAAATCTGTGGGTGTTATTTGCACTTTTTGAACTAATGTCACAACTGATATTAGTATTCGGCCATCCTTAGAAAAAGTTCTGTTTTCACCTATAGTTTGTAAAAGCTCATCATCTGTCAGTCTGACTATGCAAAACAGCTTTCAAATGCTTTAGTGTGATCTCATGTATCAATAACCCCACTGGTTGGAATTACTACATTTATGAATTCATTCTTCAAAACACAAATATGATCTTTGTACATAGTAGATATTAAAGTGTAAAAACAAGTCAAATATGTTCTTGTGTTCTCCATGTATTTATCTTTGTGTTTGTATGCAGTGACATGTGTCAGTGCTGCAGTCAAACATGCTATTAAGCAGCATTGGCAGCCATATCTGTGACATCACTGCTGCCTCAGCATTTGCTCTTGCCACATGGGATAAACATACTGCTTGTGGGCTGATGACATGCTGATGTTCTGTGAACATCCCACGTTCCTGTCAACAAGAGTGTGAAGTTCCAACTAAATGTCATGCATATACATCCGTGCACATGCACATGTGTGGTGGCATGTGCACTGCAGGTTCTAAAAGAAGTCAGTCGCTGAATAATACATTGTCCTGTTCTAAAAACAACATGTGACGTGAGTTGGTCTAAATGATTGCACACTCAAATACTAAATGATAAGTTCTTGCGCATAAACAGAGAATGACATACTGGACTTCTAAGCCGTTTATTAGCCTGCTAATGCAACCATGATAACAGTAAATCCACCACTGAAGACCAGGGCTCTAATTAGTCCTGGTTTACTACACATCAGTAGTCAACTCACCAAAGACATGATTGCATCAATCACTCAGCTCACTAAGTGGGTTTCACAGTCAGCATAGGTATAAATGCAGACAATACTGCAGGCAACTAAAACAGTCTAAGGACCTCTCACAATGTATGGTCATAGACAGTATATGAAGCATGGACATGGTGAGACCTCTTCAATTTGAGCTCTAATTGTCAGGAACATATTAAATGATGATTTAATAATGTCAAGGACTACTGGAAATCCACCCTCTTTGATATGACTTTTAATTCTCTGACTTAGTGCTTATTTTCTAAAAACACTATATTATAACAAAAAGAGAATTTGCTATATGAGGTCTAATTCAACAATAAAATAAACAATAAATAAAACAATGCAATAAATATCATATTAAATATTATCATATTAAAATAAAAGCCTACAACAATAATGTTCATTACCATTTCATCACCCAGGCCTTGCGTAATAATCATAGAGCTATAGATCTTGTTGAATAGCAATAGGGCTGAAACCGAACTTAAATATATGAAGCAGAGTGAGAAAAAAAACTGTGAATGAAGGTTTGAGTAAGGGATTGGGTTTGGCAGAGGTACGAGCGCCATTCTACATGTCACTGCTATGTAAACTGTGTAGCAAGAGCAGATGGATTTATATCAACCTGGCACCATTTATGCAACATGTTAAAGGAATGTGGTCAGATGTTGTCGTCTGTGTCAGTGAAATGGAAAAAAGTCAAAATCTAGGAATGAATCCAGCAACTGTTCAAAATGGATTTCCAAGAAATGACACTGAAAATGGAAGAAAAGACAGAGAGAGAGAGAGAGAGAGAGAGAGAGAGAGAGAGAGGGGTCCTACCAAAATTTTTGAGTGGTGCTGCTATAAGAAGTCTTAGAGGATGAGCTTTACTGGTCACACCACTAACAACAACAAAAGATGCCGTTACCAAAATATGCAAAAATAAGTAGTTCACCATAGCTCTCAGAAAACAGAGGGGTGTCAGCTCATATTAAGTGACTTAATAAGTTCATGTCTCAGGAGCTGGTGTTAGTCTACTGTGCTTGAAGGTGAATGACTCCTATGACCACACCTTTACCACAAGACGCACTCACGATGGTGTTTTATTTTAGAGAATTAAAAAAGTAGTAGTAACAGACTGGGGGTAGAATTCCCACAAGTCCAATCTATATGTAATTTGACGTCATTCCCATCTGTTCCCACTGCTCCGTTTCTCTACAAACGATGCCAAATTCAGTTAGAGAATGTCTCAGTGCTTCTGCCTCCACAGTTTTCAAGTCATACCACTCTATGGAGTTCGCACCAAAACTGGTGAGAAATATTCTGAAGGAAATAAAAGAAAATGCCGAAGGGCTAGAATATGCATTTGGGAATTATTTAGTATGTATTTGAACAATAAAGCATTAGCAGATACCAGTATCAGTTTAGACAAGGCTCCAGAAGAACTGAACATCATCCAGTTTCTCACCTGGAAATAATCTTAGAATAACCTTGGAAAATTATTGTTATAAGCAGTAGTAAATATACTAACAAATTTACTTAGTCATTTCAATGCGATTATAAACAGATGAAAAAAATATTTTTGAACATGAACGTCAAATTTTCTTTCTATGCTATTAGTCGTGATTACATATAACTTTCTAAGACCCTCGACATATATGCAAACATACCATAAAAGAGCCCATACCATACTCATTTCATGTTTGTTGGTCTAGAATTCAGCCACTTTAACTATACTCAAATAAGGCAGCTGATAAACATGATGGAGTCAACTACCATCAGGATGCAGCATTTAACACACAGCAAAGTTAAGCAACAATTTTAAAAGGAAGAAATACTATTACACAGTGTGTCTCATGCAAAATACAGAAAGTTCAACCCCACTTGCAGACAGAGGGGCACTTTATACAATAATACTCAGGGCTGGAGAACGTAAAATATGTTATTGGATGTCCACATTGTTTAGATGGGAACAGTGTTTTGGGGGGTTGAAAACATAAAAAAGTGAAACCACCCTTCAGAGTAGAAATCTTAAAAACACTCCACCCTCGCATCACTGTGTAAAGGATGAAAAGTGCAAAATTGGGTTTCTTCTCACATAGAAATGACATGACAAGCATGTGACAGGACTGGAAAAACAATTAAACATGTCGAGCTCTGTGACAGAGGCTCAACTTGCCCTAGCCACTGTAATTTACATCCAAGAGTCCTTTCAGTAATTCATCAGAATCCTGATAGAGAGCAGTAAAGAACAGAGACGAAGAATTAACTACATTCTATAAATTCTTGATGCACCAATACAGAGAAGATGACCTAGACAGCTGTGGATGTGACCTGGGAGGACTTCTCATGCTATGTTTACTGTATTTCATCCGCTAGTCATGAAAACGTAGAAGAGAAGTAAAAATATTCTAGGCAGACACACTTGGGAGTGTTGCCACCTAGCCATCTGGCATCTATACTGCATGGATATATATGAAATTTCTCACACTTTTGCCTTTCCATTTGCACACAGATTTCCCCCTGAAACGCTTGTCTAAATGCGGAGTAAAAAGTAAGAATGAAACGCCACTTTTGTGCTTTTGGTTCACATGGTTTTCATGTAAATATAGCCTGATTTAAGGAAAGAAATCCTAGTGTGAAAGTAGTGAAAACGTGAGTAGACCATGTGCTGTGTCACACATGACAAACCACCACTATAAGGAGATTGTTTTTCTGGGTTGGTAGGCGCTATTTCCAGCCTCAGCAGACTGGGCCATGATTAATACATGATGGAAGGAGGAGTCCACATTAAATATTCATATCATATATACACAACAAACACACAAAATGCACAAAAATCATACACACAGACACACAAAATGCTCAGTCTTCAATGGTATTGTCTAGACACAGTTTCTATAGGGTACAATATATAATAAAATAAACACATGAATGCTGCTGAGGAGGAGGAGGAGGAGGAGGAGGAGGAGGAGGAGGAGAAAGAGGAGGAGGAGGAGGAGGAGGAGGAGAGGAGTAGCAGATGTCAGTGACACCAGGGCTTGATGGACAACAGAATCAGACCAAAGCCACAGACAAAGGAATCCAAAGTCTCCTGTAATATGATAGTCAACACCATTTACACCATACATCTGTCAAATACTCTGTTCTACTTATTGGGCACATTAGTTTTCATGTTATGTGGTTTCATGTTACTAACTCTAACTAAAGATGGAGAGAATGTAGAAGAACCTTAATGTTGTAATATGCTGGTGTACACAGGTGTTAGGACTGATCTGTAAAAATACTACATATTTTTTTTTCTTCTTTTAATTTCATCAGTTTGATGTTGAGCATCTAATAAGTGATCTGATTCATCATCAAATGTTTGCTTCTTAAATTCAATCTCAGTTTGAACAGAAGCTTTAGCCATGTTTGACTTTGATTGACAAGCCAGTTTGAGACCTCCCTCATTTGCAGAGTCAGACTTCTGAAGAGTCTATTTATCTAACAGACACCTGACAGACAGATCCACTGTAGTTATAGTTCACAGGTTCCACTGTTAAGACTGTAACAGGAAATTTGTGTTCAATGCTTAATGAAATTCACCATTTCAATTAGCCAGTGAGCTAGTTTGTCATGTGTACCCATGTTGCCCAAATATGGTCTCTTCCAAAACCAAAAATTGTGGTGGCCAAATCACACACTATTGTCTTCAAAATGGTGGTTCAGAAGCCACCTGGTGTACGGTTGTGTCTAATAAACAGTAATGGCAGCCATTCAATCTGTGATGAATATGAACACCAATTAACATGTACCAGATCATGACCATCCATGATATTTGGTTTACTGGACCATTGTAAACAATGGAAAAATTACTACACTAACACCCTTCTCCGAGACGAGAAAAAAATGCACATTCACACATTTGACCCAGAACAAAAAATAATAATGTACATCAACCAATGTCACTGTTAATCAGTGACATATACCCGGCTGCAAAAAAAAAAAAAAAAAAAAAAAAAAGTAATCCAATTACTTATTGGGGGGCATCAAAAAATATGGTTTGTTTACTTAAAACATGGCATTTAAAGGGTCAAAAATATGACAGTGATTGAGCATTTGTTATTTTTGTTTATGGCTGAAGTTGATGAAAGACAAAAAAATGAAGACATCAAAACCAACCTATTATGCGCTTTTGGTCGCGAGGAAGGGCCTCTCTGGGCGAGATACCAGAGGGTTAATTGATGAATTTCAAAGCATGCAGCTGTGTTTGTAATGTCAACTTCATGTGATATATTAAGACACTGGCTGCATTTTTCAGGCCAACAAGTTTCCATTTGTTCATTAATAGCAAAAGGGTTAAGAACCGAGCTCTCGGTCCACATGTAGTGTGTATGCAGTTGTCAACATGTCCAAACTGTAAGCATAACTACAGCTTTAATATCTGCTCTTAAGCTGTGTACAGGTTTGCTGCCAACATAGATGGGAAAATATTGCATTTCTGTGTCACTCCCATCTCTTACACTGCTTAATAATGCCCACTGCACATGAAGCAGGATGGTGATTATGAAGTAAACAACGCCCTGCAGGGTGCTGCTGCTGTAGGACTCCAATGTAGTATTCTGCTGTACACTATATGATGGAGGATTTATTACATTTATTGAGCTCATTTGGAGAGTCACATGGTCTCAGGCCATTTATAGATACTTTAATGTGCTGACCTTTGTGACCTCTACCATATGTATGTCCCACAGCAATAGTTATGCATATTACATCTCTCTTGTGATTTTTAAGAAAATAGAAATGGCCAGCAGATGGCCAATAAATGTACACCGAGCACTGAGTACATGCGTAAGCCCAGACAGGAAGGTGATTTTCTTATTTCTCATTTGTAGAAGCTTGGATGTGTCGACAGACTTCCTTGTGGACAGACATACGCGATCACCGCATGGAAAAGGAAGAGGGGGGAGCGCCAAGTTACCGATGCCTGGCAACGAGACAAGTTGGCTGAGAGGCTTTCAGGAAACAGGCGTGGCTGCTTCAGTGGATGCACAGCCGGTGTAAAACGGTGAGAAGAACCCTGTTCACAAGACACACAGAGGACACACACAACCCTGGAAAGTCCATAAAAACAAACACACAAAGGCACACAGTATACAATGTGTGTATATACACACACACACACACACACACACACACATACAAACACAAGCCAATCCTCAGCCATGCTACACCCTAAAGGTGCCAAGTCACCTTGTCCAGGCCACCCTTTACCTCCACCTGACAGCCTGTTACTACCACACCGCCAGCCACGCCAACCTGTCTGGTCCAGTACATGTCGGTCTGGTGGATTTGGAGGCCTTTGTATCAGTTCTCCTGTGCCAACTATGCCATCCTGTCTGCTGAGACGATGCCCTTCTGCTACAAGACAAGTCTGAGCCATTCTGACACAGCGCCAGGAACGCCAACCTGTCAAGGCCACGCAAAACCAGCAGAGAACCTGCTGAGGAGGCAATATATGATGAAATCACCTCCCAAATGAGACATCTATCATTTGAATGATGACAAAATGAACCTGATCACTCACTAAAAAACAAACAATGATGATACATAAAAATGGTCCTGGTTAATAGATTATGACTGTCAGTTAAAGAGCTGACTTCAAATCCTGAATGAAAGTTGAAGACAGAGTTATTTGTACTTTTAAATGATTTCTAAAAGATGTAACAAAGACAACATAACACAAACACATAAAAGTCCATATCAGCTTCATATTTGTCTTCCTATCAGTGCTCAGTAGAAACCATATTGATATCTCTAACCATTTCAACGTTATAAGCCATCAAAACATGGGTCATTTTAAGTAAAGCCACATATTTAATATTTCAAATATTCTAAATGTAGCTACATGATTAAAAAAAAATTAATACAACCAGTAGTTTCAAGATGTTTTAAGAAATTGCTAACAAAGGCAACAATGAAGATGATGATGACAAAAATGATGATGAAGATGACAACAGACACAGCACCTTCATGATAGCCCATGGTCTATTAGCCAGTGAGGTTAAAAAAAAAAAAAAAAAAATCACACTTTTTCAGGGGCCACACACAGATCAATTGTGATCAAGTAAAATAATAACATAACCTATAAATAATGACTTGAACAAATATGAAAAACCTGAAATGTCTAAAAATAAAATAATAAATGAAGCGCAGTTTTAACAATATTGTGTCTGTTGAATGTTTTGTGCCTTTGCAGATTCGATCCGTAATGCACATATAAGTGATAAGCTGCCTCATTCAGTAAAAACCTATAAAAACTCAATTCTGCTCTTTTGTTTTTGTCTATTATTCCACCCTGTTATGCCACCTAAAACACACACTAAAGCAAAACCTGATCTTGCCATATCTTGAAAGTAAAAGTAGTCCTGAAAAAAGGACAAGTACCTACACACAGCAGCTTTTATAACAACACTACAACAAGAATCATAAAATAAGCAGCCTGTTTCACTGAAGTATTTTCTCTGGGCTTATAGGCAAGGCAAATTTGTTTGTAGAGCACAATTCATAACACAGGGCAATTCACAGTGCTTTACAAAAATGGAAAAGAGACAGGTTAGAAACACACAATTACAATTAAAACATAACCAATAAAACATAAATAATAATCAATGAATGAAAATAGAGTAAAAGAGAAGAGTGCAGACAGAACACTTTCAGTTGTTATATGAACAGTTGAACAGAGCTGTTTTCAGCCTGAACTTAAACATTGTTAGAGGCACAGAATACTATGTTACTTATGTAGCATGTGATCAAGTATCTTGAGGTGGAGCCAAGTGCCCTCTTTTGGAACTCAGAATATGCTCATCCTATGTGTACTGAATAAAGCTCCAGTGCGAGACAGCCTGTAAACAGAGGTCAATGACCATGAACCAAAAAAGCCATCCCAGTTTCAAGTACCAGTCGACCTTTGCTGCATGTTATCCTTATCTTTGCCTCCTGTTACATCACTGTTGTCAACAAAAAAGAAACAAAAGACCTGAAAGTTTAATTAAAAGAAAAATCAGGAAAGTCCTCCTACAACCTTCCCTTTCAACATCTCTATACACTTAACTTCATTTGACACGCACCATTAGATTTACCAGGCGATATATATTTCCACACAAACAGAACACCTGCTCAAACAGAGGGACAATGTGGACTGGAAGAAGATTGGCACAAATTGGCCCACAATGATATGGAGCTGCATTCTGAGTGTGTTCTTTCACCACAGAAAGAGGTCAAAGAGCAGGAAATAGAAGGGAGATGTGTAGAGGAGCAGAGGGGTCACTGGGTAGAGAGAAAGGCCTCTCTGTTTGTAAGAGCATTACACATGTGGACGTCACATGGCAGATTCCACTCATTTGTTATGCAATAGGTCACCAATATAGTAAAATACACATGCAGCTCTACAGTGTTCACACAAACATCACAGGCACAAGAATAATCCCATGTCTTTTAGACCAGGGGTGGCAAACACAGGCCCGTGGGCCAAAAAGCAGCCCATTACAGGGTCCAATCCGGCCCGTGGGATGAATATGTGAAAGACAAAAATTACACCTAAGATTTTAAGTCAAGGATGTCAAATTAGTTTTAGTTCAGGGGCCACATTCAGCACAATTCAACCTCTAATGGGTCAGACTAGTAAAATACTATTATAGTAATCTACATGTCACACCAAATATTTACATTTAAAGCAGCGTATGACTTTCATCACAATTTTTTTTTTTTTCAAATTTGTAAAACTCAAGTGATAGCCTAATTATCACTAATCCATTTGTCTTTGTGTTCCTACACACCTGAATCCCTTCCCTCACAGTGAATAACTTCGAAGATGACTATCATAAACACAGCCCACTTTTTTACATAAACCAAAACTTCACAAGGGCCTCTTTGAAAATTTTTTCTTGAAGTGCAGTGTGGGAAGCAAAAGTTCAAGGTCAAGGTTAAGTTTTATTTATATAGCACACTTAAAAACAGACACTCCTGTCCTGAAGTGCTGCCCAAAGTGAAAGTGATTTCTTTTGGCAAGAAAATGTGCTAGATCGTTATGACATAAAATTCCACCACAGTCCACAGCGGTTGTTTTAAAGAATAAGTATAGTCAGTGGATAGATGCAAAGGTGACATTTGGGTTCAGCACTCACGAAGAGACAATGAAATTGCTGCTGTGTAGACTTACCATTCCCATACTGCACTTCACGCCAAAATTTCCAAAAAGGCCCGAGTGACATTTCAGTTTATTATGTAAACAAGTGGACTGTGTTTCTGAAGTTGTTCACCATGAGGAAAATGATTCAGGTCCACACAGCACAGAAAGATTAATGGATTAGTGATAATTAGGCTCACTTGGTTTTACAAATTTGAAAAAAAAATTGTAATGAAAGTCATACCATGCCTCATCACTTCTTGCAAAAAATATATATAAAATGTGAGTAACCTGAACAAATATGAACAACATGAAATGTCTTCAGAAAAGTGCAATTTAAACAATAGTCTGTTTGTTACTAAATGTTTTGTGTATTTGTAGATCCACTGTGATATGTAAGTTATAAAGCACAAGTGTAAATGATAAACTGAAGCATGATATTGTTAAAATTGCACTTACTTTTCTTAAGGCATTTTGAGTTGATCATGGTTGTTCATGGATTTTTTTTTTTTTTTTAAAGTACACATTGTAGCTATAAATATTTTTATAATGTAATTTGACCTTTTTCACGTTATTATTTTTCTGGTATGGCCCACTTGATTTCATATTGGGCTGAATGTAGCCCCTGAACTAAAATTAGTTTGACAGCCCTGCTTTAGACTGACTAGGGCTGGGTATCATGGCCAATTTCCTAAATCGATTTGATTTCTATTCATAAGGTTCTGAACTGATTAATCACAATTCGATTCGATTCAATCTGATATTGATTCGATTCAGTATTAATTGATTGATTCAGATTCATTTAGTGATACCAAAGTACAGTTTTGAGCTGTAACCTGACTATCTGACCATGCAGCACATCAAAACTGGAATCAATATTGACATTAGAAAGGAAATAAGTATGAAACTTCAGCAGTAAATAGTTGACTCTGCTCTTAAATAATGAATGTGACAGATCTACAGTGGCTCAGAACGGAGTTCTTTGTCATCTTTATTCTGTTGTATGGCTGGTGGCTTCTAGCGTAAAGACGCATTACAATCTCTGTACACATGCATAGTATCTACCTCTAACAACATTTTACATAATTACATTACAAAACTTAAATTTATGTCTTATTCAGTATGAATAAGATGTAAGTATGAATGACAGTATGAAAGAATAATAATCCTCAAAACATTGTTTATTTTTATAATAAATACATACATGTTAAGAGAGACTGAGCTGAATAGAGTGGACAGGACAAACCAGCACCAGCCCATGGGACTCTTTAGGTAATTCCACCCTTTCTGTCCTACACTTTGTACAACTACAACTATGTTTGCTGTGTGTTTGGATGCCGGAAAAATGGGAGTGAATGAGGCATGCCTGGTCATGTTGGCTGATGTTGTAAGTGTTGTACTGTAGCCACCAGTGTCAGTCACGAACCACAGTGGGCATGTGTTCTCTGGGATTATTTGGTGTGTTTTGTGTGGCTTGACCAGAGGGCAGGGCTCCATTAGTGGGCAGAGGAGCTGTCTGGAAGGCCTTTATTAACCATGGTCGTATGATGACAAAATAATAAAATATTAATACATTTCATGACTAATTGCATTTACCAAGCATCAAATGCTACACAACTCCCAAAATTAAAACAAATTTAACATAATTAATATCCAGATTTCTTTGTTTCCTACAAATGTATGTTAAGCTTACATTAATAGTTAGCATTTTACTATGGCACAAACAAAGTTTTAATTCCAATTAAAGCTATACTGTGAATATTGCCCTTAAATACATATTGGAGTTGTTTATGTCTGCTTTTCTCTGATATTAGGGAATTATTATTATATAAAAAAATAAAAATAAAAAAAATAGGACTAGTGGCCCTGTATCTCACCAGCATGTTCTGTCAAGAATCAATACCAAGTTGTATGTGTTAGGTTGTCAGCTTCTGCCAGTACATTAGAGTCCTGTGGTCTTGATGCAGGAGATCAATCTCCCAACAGAAGTGGGTGGTACTTTCACTGGCGAAGAAGTCAAATTAAATAACAGTCCAACTAAGAATTCCTATCAGTGCTCAATAGTAACTACATTGATATCTCTAACCATTTCCATGTCATAAGCCACCAAAATATGGACCATTACAAGTAAAGGCAAATATTTAATATTTCAAACATTCATCAGAAATTCAAAAATCTAAATTTCTCAAAACTGTGACAAACTTTTGTAGATATTGTCACAAGGAAGCTACATACTAAATTGAAATGAATATGATCAGTAGTTTTGTCAGAGAAAACATTTAAAGGAATTGCTAACGAAGACAAAGACAACACCTTAACAAAAACTCATGGTTTACTGACTGATGAGCAAAAGAATGGTTTATGTCTGTGAAATATTTCTATTCTATTTTATTTAGAACTAATATTAGGTACAATGTATGTTGTTGCCAAAAGAGTTTAACCTTTTTGTTGCATGTTGCAAGTTTAACCCTCAACACCCTCAAATAGTGAGCAAACCTTCACCAACCCCAATTCTGAAACTCCAGAAGCCTGTAGTATATATCAACAATGAAAAAAGCTGAAGTACTGTAATGTTAATTGACACATCATCTTCTATCTATGCATGTGTCACTGAAATGCTTTTATCTCTTACGTGAAATATGTCAGAACTGGTATTGGCAGTGCCTAACAGTGGAGGCTTAGACGTTTAAGGTTAGTTAAAAGGGTAACTAACTTTGTCAACCCTGTTGGGAAATCACTGACTGCATTTTATCCATCCCAAAACACACAACACCTAGAATTAGTAATAGCACATTAGGAGAAATGCCACTGTAACCATTGCTTTTGCTGGTGCTCAGGAACCAACTCCAGATTATGATCAGAACTGATCTAGAACCTGTTTTTGCCGGCGGGGGGACTGGATGACCAAGGTGTGACTGGGGGTAACCTGCACGGCGACCACAGGTAAACTCAGCACAGAAAGGCCCCAGACATAGAAGGTAGAGGAAAAATATTGACTCCCAGGGCAGAGGAGGTATTTGCAGCACATTAAAAGCCACCTCCATCACCCCAACACAGCCGCCCCTCTGTCACCCCCCCCCACCCCCACCCCCCCAATCAGACCCCCGCCATCATCTATCAGTCCATCTTCCAGCACAATGTCTTGGATCAGTATTTGTCCCCAATAATGGAACTCATCCAGAGTAAGGCAGGCAGAAAAAGCTTTCAAAGTATTCCTCCAGTTGATATGGGACCTTCTGCAAATCCCTATGTTCACTCCTATTTCCATTTTCAGGCCAAACACTCTGTGTGTAAAAGCCGCTCACACATTTTTCTCTTAAATCAATTCACTCAAATCCATCTCATTCAGTTTACTTCAACCATTTTCATTCCTTCCTTAAATATATACCTCAATTTACAAAAATCGAATAGTTCAAATAAAGATTTAAGGGGGCTGTAACAGCAGGAATGAAACTGAAAATTCATTAAGTTTAACATATCAAACATGATTTATGTTTTCATTAGGGTACAATCAGTGGGAAATATGGGGACTTGACATTTTACATTTCAAATAGAATCAAATACTTTACAGCTATTTTGAGGTTAAATTGAACATTTGTTTATTTATTACTGAGTCTGTTGTCCAGTGAATCCTGCTTATGTGTTTTGTTTAGGGTTTTTTTTTTATTGTTTTTCAAAGGTATTTATTACTTTAACAGTTCTCTGAGAACACAATCATTATTGTGATAAGTCTCCTTCTTTTGTCTTCTAGTTTTATTTTATTTTATTTTGTGAGCGAAAACATAATCCCAATGTTTCAATGTTCTGTACTAATTTTTAATCACATACATATGATCGTCATAAATGTTTTAAATGCCATCTTATACGTCCAGATTTGTGAAATGTTTCTACTGTTTGATAACTGTTTGTCATGTTCCAACTAAACTTGCATGACTCAGCCATGTTTGGAAATTTGGTCAATTTTCACGTGATTGGCCATGACCTGTGACCATCCAGTCAAACTGAAATTGACAGATTTTGAGCACAGGTCAAATTCCTGCCGCACTGCATAGTGAGAACTGGAGACAGTTCCAGATAGCCATATATGAGGCGGTAATCCGAATGTGAAGGGAGCACATGTCACTGATAGAGGTAGCGACAAATGGGTGGGGTGAAGGGGTGTATACATACCTCCCACAGAGTATGTGCACATGATACAACTGTACAAAGTGAAAGCAAAACTTAAGATCCTTTGGTAATTCCTCTAAGTCTCCCGGTGTTGGGCACCTCATTTCCTTTTTCCCTACCTTCGGAAACTTTCATTTGAGGGGGTTGGATGTTTGTTTAAGGGGGCACTGCCCACTCTTGCCCTCCCCAGAACTGGTTCCTGCCAGACCTATGATAATTATCATATTTGTACAATAATTTTACCAGTAATTATTTGAAATATTGAGGAACAAAATTTTATGCTCCATTTACCGCAATGTTAACGAAAATTTCAAAGTGAT
>JAQQZY010000015.1:4722275-4735360 GCA_030068375.1 Ostorhinchus rueppellii
GGGAGAACATGCAAACTCCACACAGAAAAGTCCCAAGAATCGCCCGGGAATCGAACCCGGGTCCTTCTTGTTGTGAGGCACGAGTGCTATAAGAGCTATATAAAGAGCTATAAATGTCATCACTAAATCTGATATTAGAGAATGAACTAATTTTAAGTTTACAAAAGTAGAGTACAGGATTGGACAAACAATCTATAAAGTATACATAAAATATACAATACATACAGTAAGACTTGATTGTTGTATGATGGATAAGGCAAATATGAGCCAAACCGTATAATAAGTGTCTAATGTGGGGAAGGAGTGTTATGTTCTCATTGTCTTGTGCTACCATGAAACAAAAAGTTAGCTTTCACTTCTGATCAATATAAGCTGTTTGACAGTAGTGTTACTAACTGGCTTATGGATGGTAATAGGAACCATGCTTACATCTTCAGATTAATAGGGGTTTGTGCATGCTTGCACTGCAGCAATAATGTGGGCCCTTTAATTTCACAAGGAAATAACGGTCCCAAATGATTTTGTTGGTGGATGTGCACATTTTGATTTATTCCTGAGCACTAGATGTTCATTTTTCCCAAGACCTTTACCCAAAACAGTAGTTACAGACAAGGTTAGGGTCCAGCTTACCATGTAATCAGCTCCACACTACATCACATCTACTTGGTTTGAGAGTCTGGTTTTGATCAGCTCTGTATGGAAAGTGTCATGAGACAACTCTGTTTTGATTTGGTGCTACATAAACAAAATTTGATTGAGTGATTGAATTTGATTGATTGATACTTTAACCGGAGATGTCAGAGGGGAGGGAGGATGAGACTCTTAAGTGCTCTCCCATGAGCCATCTCTACCATAGTTCTCACAAAAATAGCCTTTGAGTCAGGACAAACTCATCAGCTCTCATTTAGTAGCGTCTATATTTGACAACTTTGACAACTTTCTGCTCATTCATAAAAGTGACAACATGATCAGGCAGAGTACTTTGAAACCACTCAAGTATTCCTGAAAATCCTTCATAGTTTCTACCTCTGATACAGCATGCAAATTATTTAAATGAGTGGCTAAATCGTGAACAAAAGAGGTCTACCTCTCTTTCCAGGGGGCTATGAATCACTGATGATATGCGTCAGGAATAAGGTCATGGGTACAACATCTGTAACCAACTGATAGCTACCACCATCAGGAACACTCAAAGTTGAAAAAGTCACCTGAACTTTGCCATAAGCACAGTGAGCCAGGTTCCTTTGTCATCAAATCAACCAACACTTGAAACAGAGGTCAGGGTCTTTTTCATTGAACTTTGACCCCAGAATGTTCAGCTATTCTTATAAACTGCTCTTTTTTTTTTTTTTTTTTTTTGCAGGAGTTTAAAAATTCCCCATTTGAACACTGAACAAATGGGGAATTTTTGTTGAAGCTATTTCACATACTTACCATAAGAGAACTTTCCCAGAACCAAGTACTTAATTGTACCAAAACACCAGCTAGACCAGCTCTACAGTCCCAATTAAAATGTGAGCCACTACCAGACAGTTCATGGGCTGGTTTAAAAATGGAACCTAATCCCTCTGTCTGACTGTCTAATAAATACTAGCTGATTCACTGGACCCTAGTCTTCATGCAAGTTAGAGTTGGAATGAATAAAGTATGAAGCCCAGTGACGGTGAACTGTCGGCACATGGAAAGCCACCTGGACCATCATGAAGTTCCTCAGAGCAATGTTCTAACCATACACTGCTACTTCACATAGCCTGATGTATTCATCGTGTCACATGAGAATTTACACTTTAAGGGTTCCCTGGGTGACTGCTAAGGGGACACGAAAGACTTATGATCAATCATCAGCTGGAGATGATACAAAGAATGGGCTTGTTATTACAATACTGTAGTTACTAGCTACTTTCTACAGATGCGGTTTAGATGACTCTTATTGTAGGTAACTATTGCATGGGAAAACTTCACACACAAATTATGCAAGGATACTGGGTCTGCTTGAATTTATGGTTCTAGTTCTTCTTGAACTCATGGTTCAGCTTCTTCTTGAACTCAGTCTTCTGGCTATTTTACATAAAAATGTGGCAACATCTAGCTGAGCACTGCTGTTCATCTGCTCTGAAGGCAAGGGCTGTCTCATAGTTACTTGACACTGTGAGGAACAGGTGGAAGTAATAACCATCTAAAGATGTGAAATTAATGTGTTCTAACTGCTGAAAAGTATTGTCAGTTTCCTTTGGACTCATGTGACCTGTGTAAGCTTAAATATTCCTTTGGTCTGTCAATCAACCAAACATGACAATAACCTCAGGGAAGTTCTATAATAAGTTAGAATGTGTTGACTTTAAAAAGTAACAAGACCACAATTTGACAGAATTAGAATGAGGGAGCAAAGTGACAAGAGAGTTGTTGTTTTTTTTCCTTACCTGTATTGACACCCATCGTATCAGCTTAACAGGACAGCTAACACCTGTCTTAGCTTCACAGCGCAAGAATGACACAATGCTGAATCCCTTTCTTTGTGTTTTGAAACACAATACCTATACTTCTAAACAGTATGACAAACCTGAATGCTGCTGCCCCTCAGCTATACTAATTAGTTGATATTTTGTTTGATTAAACAATGTTCAATCAGTCACTTCAATTCACTCTATGCCTGGGTTTTAGAGTGAGGTCAATTTATCTACAGATGTTTTTACTGCTTTTCTACATTTTTAAATTATAGTGAATAGCTTTGCTTTTAAGTGTTTCTGCTTATGGTTAACAACCACTCAGAGGACAATTTATGGAGTAGAGTCATATTCAATCAGAATGTAATCCACTCTTTGATTTTAAATGTAGACCAGATGGACACCAGTACAGATTGGTGAATGAATGCCAGTGGCTTTATTAAATATTACAGAAAGGAAAATTCAAACAGTATGCATTTGGACTTCATCTCACTGAAATACTAATAAGCCACAACTAATTCCTGTCTGTGCACAGTAGCAGCTTTTAAACTGAATCAGTGTCAACAAATTCCCTCCAAATGCCAATACAAGCCTTTTAAAACACTTGCTTCTCCAAATCTAGCTGCTTATCTTCCAGACACAACTGCTAACTCTATTTGAGCTCCCAAGTGATCTGAGAAGGATGCAAAAAACACACACTGTATGCTACTGTAATATTGCTTTGGCAGCAGTGGATGGATTTCCTGCACACTATGATGGGAAGATCAATTCTCTTGAACCGATGATGGCAGAACATTCCCTAGAGAGCACGGCAGCATTATCTTTTAGAAGATAAGCTAACGTTTGCACATTCACACAATGTATGTTAATGCAATTGAAAGTGGGAAACAAGTGTAGAAGGTAGATGCCAGGGCATGCAGATGTGCCACACATGATAAACAGAGGAAATTGCTGGTGCTGCTATAAACTGTAGTGAGAGAACAGGGTTTGACTTCCAACCCTTTTGGGATAATCTAATAATGTTCTTCTTTTCCATTATCTTATCTAATTTCAAGATTTCAGCCACCCACAGAAGAAGGGGAAAGGGTAACAGGGCGTGTGTTTCTGCATTCAACTAACTTAATTAAGGCTGAGGGTTTTAGTCATTTATGTTACAAATGCTCATCTCGGCTTCGGAAGCAGAAAAAACCTTATTGCAGATTTAAGAGGTTTTTATTCAGGATAGTATAAAGTAAGACCTGTGACAAAAACAAACAAACAAAAAAAAAAAAAAAACACAGATGGTGATTATTTGTTGTTTTGGGGCCTTTTTTTTTTTTTTTTTTTTCTGAAGACAATATTAAAGCAGCAGTGGGGAATATTTGAAAAAGTTATCTAACAAAAACATTTCTCCACCACTGGAACACAGGCCACTGGGTGTTCCAGAGAATTATATTAGAGATATTAGTTGATGATAGTTAAGTTGTCACTCAGCATCAAGTGTCACTCAGAAGTGACAAATCAACTAATATCATAATGCGCATGAATAGAGAGTGTGGAGGCTCTTGACAGCTGTCAAGTTAGCATATCAGTAGCACATACATTGTTAAAATTGATGCTGCAACTTATTATTCACAAGTCAGCAACATTTTTTGTTATCTTGAGTAATGTCAGTTGCACAGAGTAATGTTTGTGTATACTCCTATTGTAATGTTTTTTTTATGTTTTAACGTCCAAGGCTGGGAGATGTAATTCCGATCTTATATTATAGAAGACCACGGGCTAAATATATTACAGTTATATTTTACAGCGTCTGAGCTATTCCACATAATGTCAAAACTGTTAGTTCTCCACATGCTAAAAATGTTTTTAATCTAATTTTGAAAATTCCAAAGTAAAAATATTTTAAAATGTACCTTTAAAAACAGGCTTAAAGGGGTCATATTATGAAAAATCAACTTTTGAGCGGTTTCCTATCAGTAATAAGTATCACCGGGCTGTCTACAATTCCTCCAAGTTTGAAAAAAAATCCGTTTTGTCCCTCTTTAGTTTTCTCCTTATTTCTAAGATATGAGCTTCAAACTGGCAGATTGCACTTCCGTGACTTTGTGACGGCAGCAAGTCACGGAAGTGCCCTGGACCCGCCCCCCTCAGGTTAGTGGCTCTGAAAAAGGTTTACCACACCCACAAAATATAGTATAATCTTACTTCACTGTTTATAAATTGCTCATTCACCAGAAGAGCTTGAAGTAATGATGAGATTGCGACAACGAAGCCGTTATCAGGAGCTAAAGCCTGAGTAAGGATGTAACAACACACAAAGTAAACTTTGTAGAATTGAAAGAGCACAGTGTCTGTATCTTACCACTGGGAAACATCCTGCTGCAGTCGGAATAAGGAATTTCTGCCAAAGTTTCTCCCTCTGGGTCAGACTCAGGTTCAAATTGGCACGGCAGCACCACACTGCTTCCTCCAGCCATTACGGAGTCACTTCGCATTCACAACATTAGCACATGGCTACCGGAGCTGAAGCCGCAACCCCCTCTAGAGAGATGGGCGTGGCCAGGTGCAGCTCTTTGCATTAAAATGACAGGCCCTGAAACAGGCTGTTCTGAACAGAGCTGTTTTTTTGTTGACTTTGAGACTGCAATAATATTTGATCCAAAGTCCATTTTGCAGGTCGCAGACATGTCTGTTACACACTTTAGAACAATTTTAATATGTTGAAAAGGAGCATAATATGGGACCTTTAAGTGAAAAACAGAATGTTGATCGATGATGTACAAAATATGTGTTTGCGCACAAAAGTGGGATAGTTAGTTCTTTAATGAACATAAAGACAAACATAAATACATAACTCTTCATGAACATATGTAAATGGTCATGTTTTGAGCCTTTTCTCAGGTACAAGTAGGTGAAAAACTGACTGAGGAAAGCAACAGTCTAGCAGACTACACTGTATATCCTTCTTCCACAGTTTAGGTGAAGTAAGTGGATAAGAGGGATTAATGGTATCAAAGCCACAGAACAGCAGCCAATCATGTTAAACCATGCCATGCTCAGTGGCTGTACATGAGGCGCGGATGGCTTCAGTGATCCTCATGGATCTCCTGACACTGAAGGATCCCCCAGATGAGTACAGTAATGCCACATGTATCATGTCTCCATGGTACATTCCCCATCTTCTTTCCTTTACTTTGTCTTTTTCCTCACTCATTTCTTTCCATTCTTTGCTAAATAATGTTGAGATAGTATTCTTTTGTCTGTGGACCCGAAAGATGATCACATTTCCAACAAGATTTATAACCATACCAAATTTCTTGTCCCTCAGGTTCTAAATACCTACACAGAACATCAAAGATAAGACACAGTGCTTTTTACACCTCTGAGATGAAAGCTTCACAAACCACATTGCAAAGTAAATGCTGTTAAAAAGGGAGTATGAGGTGTGGAGAACACTGCCAACAGAGTCATGTGACAGCTTGATAAACACAATTCAGCAATAATCTGCTAACAACACCAACACTTTCACCACAGTACAATCTCCATGCCAGTTGTGAGCAGCATTACCATGGAAACAGTGGATTATCATGTATTACAAAATTGTGCCTGGGCATTTTAACCCCCTGGAAAGCATCATGTTACCCTGGTGTAGTTGCTGCCTTGTACAGTATAGCTAGTATAGCACCATTAATATAAATTGGCCTATAGTGGTTGTCTGATGTAGTTCAAGACATTGCATAAATAAGAATACTAGGTCATTTGTTAATTATTTCATTTTATTCATTCTGTCAGATTAAATTTTCACTGTTGACAGACATTTACAGCAGGTACATATGACCAGTGATTTTCACATTGGGTAAATATGTTTTATTAAAATGAAATCTCGACACACAGGATCAGTGCCTGCAACCTCCTGCTCACTGTCTTACAAAGATGAGCTTTGAAAGAGAGCTGCTCAGGTAACCCCAAAAGTGGACTAGTTATTAAAATGGACCACCGTCTGTTATGTATTATATGTTTAGGCACTTCAGCATGGATTCTGTTTTTCCCTCAACATAATGACAGACTGTGTGGACAGAGCCACCATGTCAGCCACTGCCTTCTTTAAAGCCTCCAGTTTGGCAAATGTTACAGGTATTTTATATTCATTTGATATGTTCTATGCATTGCCTTTTGTTTTCAGAAAGACTGGTGTTATGTGAGCAGTAATTTATCTCTTATTATGGATTTTATGAACTAATTGCTGTTTATATTTTAACATCTTTTTTTGTTTGTTTTATGAGGTAAGTTAGTATTATTATTATTATTATTATTATTATTATTATTATTATTATTATTATTATTATTAAGTAGTAGTAGTAGTAGTAGTAGTAGTAGTAGTAGTAGTAGTAGTAGTAGTGGTAAGTAAGAAGTAAGTAGTAGTAAGAAATTAGAATTTATTGGGTCAGAGTAAACCAAAAGTCTTCTGAAAGTAAAGTAATAGTTAAGAAACACATTGTCATGTATGTGCTCTATTGTCTCTAGTATGTGCTCTATTATCAGTTCTTTCATTCTGCCTATTTTTTTATGACTGGTATTTCATAGGGAGAAAACAGTCTTATGTGACATTTTAAAAGGGCAGTTTCTCACAGATGTGATTCTGCATAACTTATAAACACTCCAGTCTCTTTATAAACCACGTTGTGTTCAATTCAGTACACAGACAGAACCCTGGGGGAAACGTACCTGCTCACTCCAGTCAACGGTGAAATCCACCAGGACAGGTGTACCCTGAGTTCTAATTAACACAGTCCCCAGTGAAATTGAAACTCATTTATTTCTTTTGTTCCTTCAAAACATTTTCACGTAGAACCCCTTGAAACATTGTGATTATGTTTACAAATCAGCTAAAATCAAATTAAGCAGAGACCCCCTATTCACAGCAGGATTTAACTCCACTATACTCCATGCTGTTGAATCACATGTGTAAAGTGAACTCTGTGTTATCGCTGCCAGAACTACAAAACTAGTTCACTGTCAGTCTTCTGAACTTTTTGTTGTTGTTTGCATTTCTATTAAAAGTACGTGATCTTCATATGTACAGTCAGGCTTAGGCAAAGAAAGGTCTACAGATTATAGTTATGATTAAAACACTGATAAAAACTAGAACATCCATCCATGGATGAATCAGTTGATCAGTCTTTAATGTACAATGAGTGGAGGCAGTGAATGGCATTTGAGTTAATATTTTCATTTGGGTTCAGCTGGCACTGGAAAATAGGATTTTAAGGAGTATCTTTAAAATCTTGTTTCATATTTTCCATTTCCCATATTTATCATTTTTACTTTCCCTGGAGTCAGGACAAACATGATGACAAGTAACCAAAAAACAGAGGAAAGATTCTCTCAAAGAGCAGAGCAGAGCCACAATCGCAAACTCTACCAATCTAATCTTATTACTCAATAACAATCATTTGCTGTTGTTGTATGTCAGAGGACACATAAGGACATAAACAGGATAGACAAAATAAATGCCTTCATTTCACATAGTCCAGTGTTTTGTAGTCCATGTCTTCATTTTTTGAAGTGGATGTGGCTCCTCTAAGTTCTTATATTAAAGGCGGGGTAGGAAATGTTTTCCTGGAGCATTTTTTTTTTTTTTTGTTATATTGCTTAAAATCCCCTTCACAATCCAATTAAAACCAATTAATTAAATGCTCAAACAAAAATAAAAAATATTTAGTCACCTGTGGAAAAAGACTGGACTGAAAAAACACCATCCAATTATTTTAACCAGCCCATCAAAATCATTGATATGTGATATGTCTATCAAACTCAACTGCCCCCTCTGCGCATACCCCTCTGTGTGCATGAATCGTGTGCTCTCACATGCTCGGAGCCTGGAAACGAAACAGGAAACGAAGCAAGAGCCAGCGCTTAGCTAGCTATATTAGCTATTAGGATGTAAAGTTCATAGGTGAATTGTTTTGTAACTAACATAAATCACTAGGAAATGTAACATTAACCAGCTCGATATGAAATGGGGCTGTTCTGTAAGAGTGGGGGTGTTGGAGGAGACTGAATGAGGTACACATGGATCCGCAAGCCGGAGCCAATTGGACCCGAAGCTGGAGCCAGAGTCGGAGTTGGACCTGGAACCAGAACAAGGTGAATTGATGCTGCACAGTGCTTGTGAACCCTCAAGGAACAAGCGTTGCATGAGCCAGTACTCTTGTAGATGTCTGAAGAAAGGGGTTTGGACTTAAGAATTGTGTATTTTCAAAATATAACTTGCTTGAACCACTTTTCCAAGATCTCCTGCCCCACTTTTAAAGCTCCTCCAGTCTGCACCTCGGATCATGGTCCCTCTGCACCTTAAATCACATCAATTGTGTATCAGCTGTCTGTTGTTTAGTTGCAATGTGCTGCTATAAATTATAATCTAAGAGATGAGTAAACTAAATTTATGATTAACTCTCAATCCATAACATGGCAGGAAGTGACAGTAGGCCATGTAGAGATGTCAGACATGATCTTTCTTTAACACATACAAGTTTGAACGCACATTTTTTTTAACTTAAAATACTTGTTCAGACTTTAAACTTAAATTTTAGCAGCACAGTGGTCAATGGTACTCTTACCTCACAGCAACAAAATCCTGCATTTGATCCCAAGTCTAGTTGAGGTGGGCCTTTCTGTGTGGGTTCTCTGCGGGTACACTATCCAAAGGATGTGGCCCTCTACAGGGTGATCATTCACTCTAATGCACTTATAGATGTGAATATAAGAGCAAACAAATAGTCATCTCTCTATGTCAAGGTGTACACCACCTTTGCCTGATAGTACCTGGGACAGGCCCACAACCCAAAGGATTAAGTACTTACAGGAAATGAATTTGATGTAAACTTTGTATTATGAAATCCTACCTCACTTGTTTTTTACATATCACACGTTGTTTCAAGACTTCTGCAAGACTTCTGCAAAGCAATAACACGCTCTGGCCACTCTCCATGGTCCTTGGTTTGCATTTTAGGGAAATGGGACATCCTTCAGGTTGGCACACTGAAACTTCCCCAGATCCAGTCTCAGGACTCAAGAATAAACAAGTGATTAACCTGCTTTAAATGTCACTAGCAACACATTTTTGGCCTGGTCAGCCCATTGTACGTCTGTTTAATCTGCTCCATCTCTATGTTTTACACTGAGACAGAAGTTTAACGAGTACATTCAGGCTGAGCCCCCCTTGGTTCTTGGGCTTCATAGATAATGTAGGTCCCCCTGACAGAGTCTGGTCTTTGATTGAGCATCTCAGTTGTTGTTTACCACCTGGGAGATCAGGTTTGGTTCTTCAGAATTAAATGAACTTTTCATCTATCATTTTTCCTCTACCTTTGTTTTTGCCCCCCCCCCAAAACACTAAAATCTGGGTGGGTTTTTAAAATTAAAATAAAAGGTTTATGATATGTCTACACCCACATTATTAGCAGAGTGAAAAAGTTTTTATTAGCACCCGCACCCTCTTTTCGTACAACAGTTTCAATCAGGAGCAATTTCAATTGGAATGAAGAGAATATGAGGAAGTTTACAGTGAATGTATTCATATTAAGATATCTGTAGAAAAAAGAAGAAACTCTGAAACATCAGCATGTCAAGAAATTCATTCAATCAATCATCTTGAACAATCCAGGAAAATCAGAAGAACACATGAATTTGTTGTATTATTTGTTCTGCCTAATGTGCAGCAACGCTTTCACAGAGCTAATTACATCACCCCCGGATTATCCCATTATTAGTTTTCTTCAAATGAGGAAACAGTAGGGCAGGTTCTACTCAGCAGGGTGAGGGAGCGTGGCAGGAGGATGGCTGACTACATCCTGTCATGGTGGGGCTCTTGCTAATGGTTTTCCGGAGACCAGTGCCACAAAGCAGACAGCCACAACTAATTAGAGTGTTCAACAAACCAACCTGCCAGACGAGGCTGTGCAAAGCAGAGGCACACAGTGACTTTGCAATGAACTTGTTAGAATTGTACAGACAAGCATTTTCATACTATGTGCATTAAGGGCTTGAATTCTTATGGTGGACTCCAGGCTTTAAATAAGCCATAAAACAACAAACAATCACATGAGAGTTACTACACATTATTTAGCCCTATTTGGTACTTTAACCAAAATGATCACTTCTAGTTCTGAAGATGACCAAAATGCAACCTCCTGGAGTTCTTAACCACGTTGTAACCTGGTTCTAACTGGCACAGCAGTTGGTAGATATGCCCCTTAGAGGTCTATTTTTGATTTTTACACTTTTACTCTTTTCAGAGCCTGGATGTGTCCACTCTTACCACTGTGGAAACTCATCATCCATACCTTTTATTGTATTTTCTTATGTGTTTTATACTGATTTAATCTATTAAGAGAAACATTTTACCTCTTTTGTCTGATCATTTTATTTGTATAAATACGTAAATGCAAACACTCTACACAGTAATCCTGACCCATGCGGTTCAATCAGTTCTAGATGAACGATGGTTCTGAATGTGTTTTCAGAGGTATCAGAGATGACAGTGTTCAGCTTGAATCCTTGTCCTTTACCAGCTCAAATATACTGCACTCATGTTCTTTGAATCTTCTAATAGTACTCTGCACTGTAAAGGTGAAAATATCTGAATAATTTTCTTGATCTTTGAGGAAGATTTTGTTGTACGTATATGAAAATGTAACCAATTTTCCTACAATTATACAATATAGTTATACAAGATCAACAAATTATTCCTAATAATAACTATTCCTAATAATTTGTTGTTGCCAAACTAGGAATCATCATTTCAACTTTACCCCTAAAGGACCCGACCTTTCCTAGATCCATCTTTTGGACCAAATTATGACCAAATTGTCATCTGTTTTCTACACCTTTTATTTCATTTTTGTCATTATTATGACTATATTTATTCATTATAACTAAGACTTATCTCTAGTTTCATATTTTTCTTGAATGTGTTGCACCTGAATGTATGAATGGATGTACATTTATAAATGAAGTTGAGTAGACAAAACATGGAGGGTGTTGTTTTCAACAATTTCACCACTATTTGTTATTTCTTATTTGAGTTTGTACATTGTTTTGTCTTGTAAATTCTATTTCGTTGTTTTGTCTCCGGTCCTGTCTTGTTTGGTCTTGTTGCACCTTTCCCAACTACAGTAGTTGTAGAATGGGACATTGTGGTTCCAGACAGATTTCTTTTTTTCTTTGGGGTTCTAGGGTTCTGTAGATCATAAAGGTGGCCAACCCTTCACTTATCCTAAAGCGTAATATGATGTAACCACAGTCGTTGAATGATTGGAAAAGTTGGGCAGTAACCTTAAGGCCAATAAAGTATTCACAAACAACACCTGTAAATAATTAAACTAATAAACAGCTGTTGCGTGATGTTGTGTCGGTTTCCCGTGGCAACCTTAATCATTTGGTCCAGGTTTGGTGAGTCTTTTATGACTGTATGTAGAGAAACACATGCTTTCCATCTCCTTCTGTCAAATAAAGACAATCCCAATTTACTGTGAGATCAAAAGCATTTATGCACAATTAAACTGTGATTTTTGTGTTTGTGATAGATTGAGTTTAAGTGGAGTTCCTCACTTCATTACATCCACTGGTTTGGGAAGTAAAAACATCTGCCACCCAGACATCAACTGTACGCCACTAAAATGCCTGTACTCAACAACTCTCAACTGGAAGAAATCAACTGAAGATGGGTTTGACTTTTTAAAAGAAAAAAAAAAGTACCTATCAGTTAACAGGCTGGTATTAAACTTGAAATGCACAGCATTTGTTTTAAACCCTGCTCGCGACCGCTGCTGTGTTAGGACTTAAATCTCCTGTGGGAGTCCTGCAAAGCCCTGTTTGAAATCACTCTATGTTTTTATTGAGATCATTATCACAAATATTGTCTTTGACAGACTCCATTTCCTTGTTTTGTGCTCTGTGGTGCCATATCGGCTAAATGTTGCATTCTTCCTTCTGTGACTCCCTCTTTAACAGGTCCCCGCATGAAATAAAGCAGGAATGGAAACTGGAGCAGGAAATTGAAAAGAGGGGTCCTGTTGTGTTGTGGAGACTGCTGTGCCTACTGCTATTTCCTCTGAACATGCCAGTGTCGTTCACTCTGCAGATGCATATATGTGTGTGCCCAGTTGAACAATCCTTATGGTCCTAAAGGGAAAACTGGTCACACATATAATGCAATATAACCTAGAACACTGCTGCTGCTAGCAAAAAGATTGATATTCACTAATGAATTAATGTCGAGTGTAAAGGAATAGAGTTTTGACAATAAATTCACTGTGTATCTGTGTAAGGAATTATTTTTTCTATGTATTTTGCATCATGGCACAAGCGGACAACAGAAACGCAGATATCAACCAAGTTGGATGGAGAATAGATTATTCCTTTGCATATGGCATACAACAGACATAAAATGAACAGGACATAAAAGAGGAAACAAAATGAAAATAACCTAACAGTATTCAAATTATGTGAAAATTACACCAGAGCTTCAAATATATTTGCATACTAATGTCATTTTCCACTGCTAATATGAGCTTGAGTCGCCTCGGCACAGCTTTTCTGTTGTTTCTACTATCTATCTATCTATCTATCTATCTATCTATCTATCTATCTATCTAT
>JAQQZY010000015.1:4751473-4768076 GCA_030068375.1 Ostorhinchus rueppellii
GAGATTGAGGGGCAAAAATTGAGGGTTAAGATTGAGAGTTGAGATTGAGGGTTAAGGGGGGAATTGGGATTCGGCCTATATGTTAAAGCCAAATGGGAAAGAGACCTGGATGAGGAGATCCCAGAGGGGAGATGGTGTGATATGTGGTAAACACACCAATCAGCATCACATTCATCTAAATGGAGAGAATTTAATTGGAAAAAGCTAATTCATTATTTCATCACACCTAAAATTAGAAGTAAATGAACAGGCATGTTGGAGACTTTGTAATCACATGGATTCAGATCACACACACATGTTTTGAAAATGCACAAATATTCAACCACTCTAGGGAAAGGTTCACTCAGCTCTCTGTGATGTGTTGGAATATGCAATCCCAAATTTTTATCTTTTTCATTTACCTCAGACATTTGGAAGAAATGGTGCATAAAGGAGACGTCCTCCAGGAGGA
Source organism: Ostorhinchus rueppellii (assembly GCA_030068375.1). Lineage (NCBI taxonomy): Eukaryota > Metazoa > Chordata > Actinopteri > Kurtiformes > Apogonidae > Ostorhinchus > Ostorhinchus rueppellii. Next base: position 4,751,925 of record JAQQZY010000015.1, read on the forward strand.
TCTTGACAAGGTCCTCCAGGAGGATCTTGACAAGATCCTCCTGGAGGCTGGGAAGAAGGCCATAACAAAGATCTGGCTTAAGACTGATGCTCTATCTCAAAAACAGTGGCTTTCAGTCATCGATGATGAACTTGTTTTTGAACATCTTACACATAAACTAGAGTTGAAAGAAATTCTCTTCATAAAAAAAGTGGAGAAAATGGCTGACACTCTGGAACAAATGTGTCTGTTAAGGGGCCTTAACATATTCTGACACAACACAGGTTGTTCTTTTCATCTGTTTTCTGTTCTTTTCTTGCTCCTCAACCTGAGGAGACTGGGTCATAGTATACTGATACTGATAAAAATGAGAAATAAATAAAAATTGTGGAAAAAAAAGGATTTATTTTCTAGTTTACACATGATAAAACTATGATTTGTCTCATAAATGCCATTACAACTTTTTTCTACAATAAAAAAATGACATTCTCTAACTTTGTGTATAACAGTTGGGGGAGGTTTTCTATAAGACACTTTTGTCTTTTCACCTCTCTTGCGTATCTTTTTTGTATTCTTTTTGTCACATCATATGCATGTGCAAATAAAGTACACTCTAAAGTAAATGGACTGATACTATTATTAATAGGGCCTCAGAGGGTGTGCAGATGAAACCGTTCCAGTGTGACAGACGTGCTCAATGGGACAAAGCATTTATGAACTATTGTTTTCTCTGTGTGTATTTAACAATTTGCAGTCATGAGTGACAAATTGCAGTTTATACCATAAACTGTGTGATATCTATCATGAGGCTCATTCAGTGTTGACATGTTGTCGACTTCCGTGATAGATGCACAAAGCAGTGTTGTAATGTGTGCATGTGTTTTACATGCAACAGTGTATGAGTCTGTTATCTTGTTCAGACACTGACCAACTGGGTGGGAGGAGGTTTTCTCCCAGCTTTGTTTTCTTACCGGTGTGTGTGTGTGTGTGTGTGTGTGTGTGTGTGGGGGGGGGTTCTTACTATTTGTATTAGATGAAAATGTGTCGCTCTGTTAATGGATAGCTGAATGTAGCCAGTAATGTATCAACATCTGGTGCAGACTCAGGCTCAGATCAGACTCTGTGTGTATGTGAATCGGAAATACCTCAACCAGTCACAAAACACAAATCATTTAACATGATGAAAGGCTGGTAAAATGATAGGTAATTGATGCATACAGAAATATTAAAACAGCTCGCATCATGGGTTAGTTTGCTAGCATATCAGGACCCATGATGCATTTGGTCTTCAACTGCTGATTTGAATAGTAAAACAACACTTGATATAATTGTCATTCTATTTTCTCAGTTCAGCTAGTTTGGCCAAAGAGGTCACGTTAACTGAAAAGATTCCATCATTGATGGATTTTTTGAAAAGATGATGGAAATTTCTGAAGACTGTCCGCCATTTTGACAGATTGAAATACTGAGGGTAATCTACTAAAGAAAGGTTCACACAACACTGAACAGAACCTGCTGCAGGATCACTGGTCTGTCTGTCGTTAGAAGGCATCACACAGTCCATAACAGCATCCTGTCTGTACTGTATATAAGCCTACAGTGCCAGTTTTTGGGGGTATGGGCACAGGTAAAATTAAACAAAATGTGAGTGGGTAGCATGCAAGGAAATGATAAAATAAAATAAAATAAAATTCATAGATGGAACCATGGTTGATCCACAGCCGGTTTGTTTTATTTTGAAGTGAGCTTCACATCCGGCCACAGATGTCACTGAGCAGCATTGATGGTGTGCTTTAGCTTAAACTACAGCCCTTAAAAGTGAGTTACTTTGTAGACAGTGTATTTATTCACAGGTCGGGTTGCGGGGCTAATGTACGTGGGTACGAGTGGGTTTGGAAAGTGGACCCATGCAGGACTATGTGTATTAATTACTCATTGTCAAGTCTTGTCTCGTTGTTCAGCTGACTTTAGCCAAAATTATTTGTTATTTTGCTAGTGCAAAATGTCAAGATAGCCAAGTCTGCTTAGTTATTTTAAAAAGTCCAGCAAATGTGATGGCATTGATAAACGTAGTGAAAACAGAGGGACTGCTGTGGTGGGGGATGAAGGACAAGTAGGAGTGTTCAGGGTTATCAGCAGCAGGAACTACAGCTACTGCATCATTGAGATGTTTTTGAACATTAAGTACTATTAAAAATGTCTCATTAAAAAGAAAATTTGAAATGACTGATAATAATGTGCTGTGATGGAATTTTTACAACCCTGTCCATCAAAACGACAGACAATGAAAATGTCTACCGCAACCTGTTTGGCCCTGGCATCATTTGACAGTTTAGACTCTCAAATATTTCTCTCTACTGTGTTAGTTGCTTAATAATCTCCTGAGTCAGTACCCAAACCATATTTGTTCTACATATTTGTGAAAATGGAGTTACATAGACTACTATCTATACTGTAGGCTAAATGGATGGATAATTAGAGGTATAAACATAGACCTGGAAAATTAAACTGTGAGGTGCAAAATGAGCTGTAGTGTTCAGTGTGATGAAAGTGTAAAATTCCATTCAAGTGTAAAGCGGAAGTCATTGTATTGTGTGACTTTAATTTTATTTTGTGTTTTACTCGTAAGTGAAACACTTCAGCATTCCTCATGAACATAAAATATAGTACCAATGAAAAAGGAAATAGAAAATGACATCTTTTCCTATTTAGAATAGAATAGGTCTTTGAAATTGCTGTTACAGGAACAATGAAAATCACTTTAGCAGCAGATTCTCAAAGTGTAAAAGAAAGACTTTATCACACAAAATTATACTGAAAAATACTGACAAAATACAAAACTACAAACAAATACTGAAAATCTACAAAAGGCCAACTCTGTACCACTGATAGAAGACATACATGCAGCATGTAAAGGATATATTCAAGGTAGGAAAATGTATCAAATAACATTTTCTCTGAGTGATTCATGATGGATTGATGTTTGTGTCACTGTGACATCAGAGTTTCTATTGGCTTGAAGTCAAAGTGGGCGGGAAGAATAGCTGGTATTTCAAACGTTAAGCACAATTTAGCCTTTACAGCAAGTGAGTCTCACATCATTTCATTCAACCACATTTGGTTTGTGCATTTTTAACTCTCTCTGCTTCCATTCCTCTGTTAGTTTTGTTCTGCAACGTCTTTTCCATTAAGTTGTTATACTTCCAACACAAACAATGCTTGTAATTTATCATCATGTGTGAGTGATTTCAACATCAGTCTAGGTGACTGACAGGAAACTCCACTCCCTGCCTGAATCAACCCATGAAGAGTTAAACCACATGATTGTAAGACTGTAACCAGTGTACCACAAGTGTCTGTTAGTATACATATGTGTTTGTGCTGTCTGTTGGAGACACTTCTCAATCCCTTGGAGGTTTTTCCTTTCTTTTATCCCTCTACTGATTGCATTTTGAGTCCAGCAGGTGTTCAGATGCTGTTAGATGTTGAGTCCTTCATCATCCCATTACTCTCTTATTTTTCCTGTGCATGTGTACAGCAGTTACACTGTGACTTGAAGGCCTTTTCCACCAAATTAGTTCTGGTCCATGAACAGGTTCGCTTCAGAATTCTTTGAACCTTTGTTCCATCGTATGAGCCAGTCCACATTTCCACAGGAGTGGAACTATTCTAATCAAGGATATATCATTAATAGAGCCACAATGGACTATAGTATGCTAATGTAGGACCCCATCCAGCTCAAGCTATTTACAGATTTTTGTTTGCTCTTGGTGATCCTCAGCTTTTTTTTTGTCTGTACATATTTGCCCACTCTTTATAAAAAATGCTGTCAGACAGTGGCAGCATCTCCTGTGCACAGGCCTCTTCAGATCATCCCACAGATGTTCTATCTATGTTCAGGATGTTCAGGTTTGGACTCTGGTGGAGCCATTCCAAAACTATAAGTTTCTTCTGATGAAGCCATTCTTTTGTTGATTTGGATGTAGGCTTTGAGTCATTGTCGTGCTAAAAGATGAAGTTTCTCTTTGTCTTCAGCTTTCTAGCAGAAGCTTGAAGGTTTTGTGCCAACACTGGTATTTGGAACTTTTCAGAATTCCCTCCGCCTTGTCTAAGACCCCAATTCCATTTGAAGAAAAACAGCCCCAAAGCATGGCACTGCCACCACCATGCTTCACTGAAGGTATGGTGTTCTTTTGGTGGTTAGCAGTGTTGTGTTTACATCAAATTTACCTTTTGGAATTATTGCCAAAGAAGTTAACCTTGGTTTCATCCAACCATTACACATTTTCCCACATGGGTTTGGGAGATTTCAAATGTGTTTGCAAAATTTTAGCCGGGCTTGGGTACTTTTCTTCACAAAATAAGGCTTTAATTTTGCTACCGTAACCTATAGCCCCGACATGTGCAATTGTTGTCATATGTACTACATCACAAGTATTTCCTAGAAAATGTTGCCTCTCCTTCTGTGTTGCATTGGCCTCTTGACAGCCTCCGTGACCAGTTTTCTTCCAGTCTTTTCGTCAGTTTTGGAGGGATGTCCAGTTCTTGGTCATGTCACTGTTGTGCCATAATTTCTCCACTTGATGATGACTCTTCACTGTGTTCTGTGGTGTATATGTGGGTCGATATCACCATAAGGTGCCTTTGAGACTTTCCAATTTCCCCCCCAAAAAAGCAGAGATTTTTTATTTTAATTTCACATTTATTGTATTAAGTAGATGTTTACCTGTTAGAAATGCATGTTGGTCAAGCTCCCACACTTTTCATAAATTAACTGCAAGCAGAGAATGTACAGACAAACAGCAAAATATGTCAACCCTGTCATGGACAATTTCAAAGTAGAATAAAATACAGTGTAATTACATAGTGATTATAAAATGTATATTTTCAGAAAGCTATTTTGTCCCTTTCTCAACACTATGTTTTAGTTAATGGGAAAGTATTTGGATAGTAATGAAATTAGGGCAAACTCTTTGTTTCTTTATAAAATCAGCAAGAATTGCACTTTCTTTTCTAAATAAAATCTTACAACAAAGATATCTGGTCAAACTTTCAAAAAATACTATTTGGCCCTCACTTGTTTATGAAGGAATCACACAAAGAATTTGCAAACGTGAAAATAAATTGTTTATTTTTCTTAAAAGAATGAAAATGACAGGGTGGACAGTAACATGACAGGGTGGATACATTGTGAAAGGTCATTGTGAATGGCCTCATTTTGCAATAAATCAGAAAGAAATTATATATTTTTTAAAAGTGCCAGAGGTCCTTTTCCCATTTAGGGGAAAATTACCAGGTGAGCAGACTGGTTTTGATCCACTCTACCTGGACGCAGCAAAACACCAAAAATGAGCCATTAATGTGGCATTCTAGAGTTAAACTCTGTACATCATTCAGCACAGTGAAAGTCAAGCATTCAACTGGAGAACGAGAAGAAAAATGTTGTTTTAAGTTGAGAACGACTGATTTGAAAAATATCACTGAAAATCACTGAGATGCATCTCCAAACCAGTGTCGGCTGCTGGTGTTTCAAACAGGGGAAGCTCATTGTCAGTTTACATAATAAAATTTGTCTATTTTATTTATATGTAAATTCTGCCTCTGTTTCTTTTCAAGAAAATGCTTCGTGACCCTGTGACACGAGCTTTACTCTGATCTACCAAACAGTCTGACTGATTGAACTACCTAACGAAATGATATTAAAGTGGAACACGGAATTATTGAAATTATGTTAAACTGGAACAAGAAAATACGACGAGTGTGTTTTATGTACAGTGTAAGAAATGTACTAATCATTTCACTGAGAAAATGCCGAAAAATGGGTCATAGTTTGTCTTCGTTCTTACTTGGCTGTAAAATCCTGGATGGGACTGATAATCTGAGGATCAAGTGATGGTGGAGATCTGAAAACACCTGTCAATCAAAACAGGATTCAGCCTTTCCACTGATCCTCCAATCATCATGCACAAGCCCAGTGGCCAGGCCAGCTGAAGCCCCGCCCACAGCTCCATTCATCCCGAGAGACGCTGGGCATCTGGGGGCGGGACAAAATTGTGACATTAATCCAATGAGCGTGAAGTTTGGAGTCAATGAACCAAAGTGTCCCATTGAAGTGCATGGACGCTCAGCTTCTATGGACAAATGCTCTGGTTCATATCACAGTAGAAACACTAGAGGGCGACAATGCATAAACTGCTGAGCACCAGCCACCATTAAACCACAGAAGAAGTAGTTCTATGGACAAATGCACTGACAATGAAAACAGAGCTATGGGAATGTATGAGAAGTAACAACATGGACTCAGTCCATTTGTAGAAGGAGCTGATTCTGAACCAACTCGTCTGAGAGATGAATGTGTCCCAACACTTTTGTAGTCAGTGACATGTTAACACAACCAGACTGATTTGACCATTTAATTTTTTAACATTTTAGGGGAAGCTGAGCTTCCCTTGCAGTCTTAGAGAAATGGCCTCTGCTCCAAACACTCTCCCTTTCTGCAGAGGCATGGCTCAGTTCTGCAGTTGCTGTTCCACATACTTCCATGCAGATGCTTCAGTCTGTACAGAGTGCTTGTTCAGAGCCTGTGGTTCTGGTATTAGGCAAAGTACCTGCCAGTCATGTCACACATGTCAACTCGGAGACTTGGCCAATGGAACTTGTTTATACCATGGCGTTGAATACACTTAACTTTCACACTGTGCCCTTCAGCATGTCTGATGACACCTAGGATCCTTCATTGTCATAATTAATGATGCACCACTCACCAATGTCGACCTGTGAGCAGAAGGTCAACAGGTGGACTGAGGTGGTTGGACTGGTTTAGTGTCTGTATTACTGCAGACACTAAACCAGTCCATTGTGGTGAAGAGGGAGCTAAGCCGTAAGGCGAAGCTCTCGATTTACTGGTTGATCTACGTTCCAAGTCTCATCTATGGTCATGACCTCTGGGTAATGACCAAAAGAATGAGGTCACAGGTACAAGCAGCCAAAAGGAATTTCCTTCGCAGGGTGTCCGGGCTCAGCCTTAGAGATAGGGGGAGGAGTTCGGACATCCGGGAGGGACTTGGAGTAGAGCTGCTGCTCCTCCATGTCCAGAGGAGCCAGTTGAGGTGGTTCGGGCATCTGGTGAGGATGCCTCCTGGACGCTTCCCTGGGGAGGTGTTCCGGGCATGTCCGTCCAGGAGGAGACCTCAGTGCTGACCCAGGACATGCTGGAGGGATTATATCTCTCAACTGGCCTGGGAATGTCTCGGGATTCCCCTGGAAGCTGCTGAAGCTGCTGCCCCCGTGACCCGAACCAGTATAAGCAGAAGATGATGAGTACGAGTACGAGCCTTTTATGGCAGCTATGACACCCTTCTTCTTTCCAGTCTCTCTGTCTTTTTTCCAATTGTTTCTTTCCTTCTCAAGATACTTTCTTCTTCTATCTGGGTCAGCATCATGATGTTCCCAATATCGCCATGCAGCTCCTTTTGATCTTATACCTTGAAAAAGACAACTCAAAATGTTCCCTTAAACACTTTAATTGGGAGTCTCGGTAAACTTGGCTTCCCTGATCAAATGAGGCTTTCTAATACATTTTTACCATGTATAGCATGTATTGTTGTAAAATGTCTGTAATATCTGTTGTAATATGTGTAACATTATCAACATATGGCCTAAACTATACAGATATCGTTCCAGTCATGAACCATGTCCACCCTGTCATGGAAGGTTTGCTGACTGGGTGGACAATGACAGGGTGGAAATTTTTGGCAAATGTTAGCATTTAATAAGCATATGGTGGACCTTTACTTGGCAACGTGATTCAGTCAGCAAGTGGACTGTGTACTGTTTAACACATATATTTTGAATTTCTGAAAGGTTTTTATATTAATTGATATTTCACTATGACAGGGTGGACATGTTAAGCTTGACAACATCTAACTACACACCTAATATGATGAAAATTACAAACCAATTACAAACAAAAAGTGTAAATAGTTACTAGCCACTGTTTCAGTCTCCATTGAAGAAAGACAAAATGCTGGTTGTGATGTCACTCAAAACATCAGAGGGTTTCTTAAAAGGGCAGTTTGCCCCAAATGACAGGGTGGACAGCAATTTCAGGGACACAAAATGTAAAATGCAAAATGTTCAATATTATTGTGATCAACATGACTTGTTTTATCAAATAACTTGTTGTGACAATAAAACCATGTAAAAAAATTATTAATTTAGTGTTATTTAACCACTTATTCCACACACTGAAGTTAGCAGAACAGTGTGTGGGACATGCCAAAATCACATACATCCAAAGAAAAAAAGTGGTATAAAATGAAGGAAAAACATTTTAAGAGACATATCATTGTTTTGATGTGTGCAACTCTTTGGTCACTTATAATAAGACCTCAGAGTTTAATAATTTTGCTACATTTTCATGATGACTGAGTGATTCTGATGGGGACACCAAAAGGCACTTCATAGTGATATTGACTAAATTCACAATCTAACAATGACCACCTATTTATTAATTAAAGTTACATGCTATATTTCTTATAAGGCAACACTTCAGCCTGCAGATGAGTGAAGTACGACATAGGGGGCATTATTAGAGAAGCTTTTACGCCAGCGGGCGTGGCTAAACTGACGTACACGCAGTGGCGTGCGCGCAGTTCTTGTTACCATAGTAACAGAGTCATTGCTCGTCGGTTGGCTCAGAAGAAGCTAATAAGCTGTGGATAAACTGGAACAAAGTAGCCTGGTGCTCAGCTTTTAACCGCTGAGGGACATCACTTGGGCTACTTAAGGACCGACGAGGTAATTATCTCATTTTTACCAAGGAATGAGTTCACGTTTAAATGTAATAGCTTCATGTTAGTAGTCAGAGCATGGGGCTACCGCAAAGTTTGACAACTGATTCAGTATCATTTCCGTTTTGTATTCAAAATAAAATCGCAGCTGTCATTGCCACGTCATATGTGACATCAGAGCAACTGTTCTGCGTTTTACCCCTTGAAAGCCGACAACGCTAACACACAAAACCTGCTGTATTTTGAAAGGGAAAGCACCGGAAGTTTGATTGTAACCACAACAGTAACTTACCACATTACCCTTTTGATATTTTAACAAATAACGTTAAGGAACAATATATCCTTGTAGCTGATTATATTTCTATATTTAGCAATGTCTGCTGACATGCTTAAACATGTTCAGGAAATTGTTGTCATTATTAGTTGTTTAGTATCACTTACTTATGCCTCATTAGCTAACGTTAGCCCCATTTACTAGCATAGTCAGTGGGGTCAAGTATGTCGTTATCTCGACATCTAGTGTTCATAGCGTGGGTTAGCTGTTTTATAGTTCGTCTGCAACAGGTTCTGGAGAAGTTATGATGTCGAATGATCTCGCTGGCGTGTGGGAGGTGGCGCTGAGTGATGGAGTCCACAGAATAGAATTTGAGCACGGCACCACCACTGGAAAGAGGGTCATCTACGTTGATGGAAAGGTACACTTCTGTGACCTCACTTATTGATATTGCAAATCATTTTATTTTGCAGATATTATCTTGGTTAATGTTCCACTTCTCCACAGGAGATACTAAGGCGAGACTGGATGTTTAAACTAGTGGGGAAAGAGACATTCACTGTGGGCAAAGCAGACATGAAGGCAACCATTAACATAGATGCAGTGAGTGGTTTTGCCTATGAGTACACCTTGGAGATCAACGGGAAAAGCTTGAAGCAGTACATGGAGAACAGGTCAAAGGTTACCAGCACCTGGCTTCTTAACTTGGACGGCATGGACTGCAGGGTGGTCCTGGGTGAGCCTCTGTTTGGTTTTTATTCAGGTCCATTTCTCACAGATCTAGTAATGCCAGCTCAGCTCAGTGTATGGAGGGCAGTCATGAATGGCCGGCATGTGGAGATATTCCCCATCAGTGCGACTGATGCATGGCAGTATATTAAATATACATACAAAGCAACTACTATCATGTATCAAAATGATTCTCCTCCGTTACACTGTGATATTCAAACAATACAATTCAGTGTGATGCATACTGAATGCTGTGCTCTAAACTAAGTTCATTTTAGAGCAAATCATATAGTCATAGGATATCTGGGTTGTGTTAAATTAATCAAAAGACATTTTGAAAGTCAGGTAAGTACTATGTGATTTAATGAAAAAATCATATTGTGATTATTTTGGTGTAATACTGCAATTACTCTTTGAATCTACTTTAGGCTGACAAGCAAATGCCTATACTCATTTAGAAGCATAAAGACAAACCAAATGTAAAAACTGAGAAGTTAGAAAGCCGGGGAAAAATTTGTAAAGCATGTTGACTCTTCATTTGGATTCGATTTTAAGTTGCCTTTGGTCAGTCTGACTGAATCCAAAACATCAGTGATCAGTGTAAACAAGATATTAAAGGACATTTCAGATTTTTTTTTTTAACAAAAAGTTTATTATGAAAATAGTAATTATATCTGGCAACTCATTTACGCTATTTCTGTTTCTTTTCTTAGAAGAAAAAAAATCCTTTCACAAGTCAACTCCCCCAAATATAAGTCCATAGTATGTGACATATATATTTTTTAAAGAGTACTGCACCATGGTGAAATGTATTTGGACAGTCAGAACCTTCTCCAAATGCTATGAAAATCTTAAAATGTTATCGAGTAATGTGTTTGTTCTCATAATTGATCAGAGCTGATATTTAACTGATGAAGTCCTCCTTTTGATCTACCAGCTCATATAATGTGAGAGTTGAAGCTAATCTCTTAAACTGCTTTAGACCATCTTCAGCCACCTCAGGCATCTGGGCAAGCTAATCCATCTTATTACACTGCTCACAGCTGATCAGGCAGCATACCTTTAGAGCAACATGTACAACGCACAGGAAGCACTGTACACCAGTAGACAATTATGCAGGGTGGTGCAAAATAGAAAAAAACCAATCAGAAAGTAAGATTTTACTCTAATGATTACTTGATAATAATTGAAGACTTTTAGTTAAAAGTAAGGTTTAAAATTGTTAAATTTTCCTTTTACTTGTAATGCTCAAAGTGTGCATTAGTATTTTTAGTGAAGGAAATGGTCCAGACACTTGTAACTCCACTGTAATTGTGGACTGAAACGAGTGCACATGGGAATCTGCTGTTGGCCGTGAAAATAATATGTGAACAGACAATGAAAACAATCAACAAATTTAACTTGATGAGGAAGGCTGGCATGTGTGAATGGAGCCTCGGGAATCATAGCAATATGTAGACGGAGATTGAAGGAGCTTGTCTGTTTCACATACAGGATGATGAGATCAGTTCACACGTTTGCACCAGTACATGACAGAGTTACACACTGTGGTGGCTCATCAACAGAGGGTGCTAGGGTGCCACCCTACCTGTCTCACATGAAGAAGACAATGGGAATGACATAAAAATAATTTTACTAAATCATTAATATTTCAATAAACGAGGTTTACATGATACAGCCCACAAGTACAGTATATAATTTGCATTCAAGTGTAGTATAAAAAAGTTTTTGGTCATTTAGTGAGCAGTCAAATGACATGTTTCCTCTTTGGTGGTGCAAAAATCTGTGCCTGAGAGGTGTCCCCTTTACCGTATAGATTCTTGTTATAAATGGCACGTGTGCAGTATCCCCCCCCCCCCAATACAAGAGATAGGAGAGCTTAAAGTACTGCCCACAGGAGTAAATGTCAAAAAGAATCAAGGCCTTCCTCAGAAATGCAATATCCCACAAGATCGTCTAAACCTGGGGTTCCCACACTGTTTCGGCTTGTGAGCTCAAAGACAAAATTAAGTACATCCACTGTATCATATAGTGTCCAGGGTTCAAATCCTGGTAGGAGTGGTGACAAAAAGGCATTTATCCCATTGGCATAACTTGTATTTTTATTAATGCTATGCAACCTACAGACACTATCTTTGCCCCTGGTCTAAATGCACTGGTCATATTATCAGTGGAAAAGACACTTGTCAGAGACAGAACTGAGTTGAACAATAGTCTTGGAAAATTGTGTATGTTTGAAGGATGGTAGGGTGAAAATTACATAGATGACTGAAAACATGTACTGTGTATTTTTAATTTTAATTTAACTCAATATTTTAATTGGCGATGCATGTACTTTGGTGTATCCTGGTGGTGATATGTGCTAGAGGATCTGAAAACTAACTTCCATACTGTTCCCCACAAAAAATAAAAAACATCACTAGCCACCACTGATTATTGTACACAGATAGTGCACTGACTGTCACTTACTGTGGACAGTTTGTATTGTTCATTAATTCAATACCTGATCATTGACTTGCAGAGAAAGATACCATGGATGTTTGGTGTAATGGACAAAAGATTGAAACTGCTGTGAGTATTATACTAGACCTTTTTCAATCATGTTATACTGATTTTGTGAGTATTTGTCATAGTTTTCAGGGACATAGTAAAGCCCCTAAAATGTGAAATTAAATAATTTATCTTTGTCTCTTTTTCTTGCAGGGGGAGTTTGTGGATGATGGCACAGAAACACATTTTACACTTGGTGACCACAATTGCTGTGTGAAGGCTGTGAGCAGTGGCAAGAGAAGAGACGGGATCATTCATACACTGCTCGTGGATGGCACAGAAATCACAGAATGCACAGAGTGACCGTGGGTGATTAGTGTTTGTGAAGTCAAAGATCTGGTTTGTATGTGTGACTCTAGGTATCTGAAATTAAAGGGAACAAAGCTGTAGAGCAGAGGCATGTCACTCTTCCAAGTCAAGGAATAGCTACTGTACTTAAACAGGTTTGATGGGTGTTTTAAACACAGCAGCCCGTAGGGTTTTAGATGGAAGCAGCAGCCACCAAAAAGAGATTTATTTTCCTCACTGAAGAACATTCATGATTAACAACTCTTATTTATACTGTAGATTCAGAAAGTATTCAGACCTCCTTCACTTTTGTCACTCTTTTGTTGCAGCCGGATGATTTTTTTTCCCCCCCGCATTCATCTACACTCAGTACCAATTTATTAAAAAGGAAAAGCTGAAATATTGCATTGGCATATATATATATATATATATATATATTCAGACTCTTTACTCAGTATTTAGTTGAAGTACCTATGGCTACCTTTAAAGACTCAAGCCTTTTGGAGTATTGGGGGATTTTCTGCCATTCTTCTTTTATAAATCCTCTCAAGATCAGTCAGGTTGGACGGGGACTATTAGTTGACAGCCATTTTCAGGTCTCTCATGATGTTCTGTTAGGGTTTAAGCTTGGTCTCTGGCTGGGCCACTCCAGGATTCACAGTCATCCCTAAACCATTCCTATGTTTTCTTTGCTGTGTGTTTAGGGTGAACTTTCTGCCCAGTCAGTGGTCCTGAGTGCTGTGGAACAGATTCTCTTTAGAATCTCTCTGTACTTTGCTCTATTCAGCTTTCTCTCAACCTCGACCATTTCAAGTGTAGTTACAGATTGTCCGAAATACTTATGCCAATGTGACATTTCAGTTCTTCTTTTTTTAATAAATTTGAAAAATTTATAAAATTCTTCATTTTGTCATTATGGGATGCTGAGTGTACATTAACTTGGGGAAAAATAATTTAAGGATTGCAGTATCAGGCAGCAACACAATAAAAGTGGAAAAAAATTAAGGGGGTCTGAATACTTTCTGGAGTGCATATTGAAGTCTGTCTGTCTATCAGTTTCAGTTCGTTTGAGACCAGATTTGTCACGTATATGTTGTTCAGCCTGGCTTAATTTGTCCTCAGTAATTAGCATAAGCAGCTGGTGATATTCTGCTATTTTCATTTTGTATAGAACTTGTATTTTTTATAACTAGTAATAAAGGACCATGTCCAGCAGGCCTTAGACTCCCAATTCCTCTCCCTCTTCATGTTCATTTTGTTGTATTTTTCATAGGAGTGCTGTAGGGATGGCATGCTCTTATAGAACAACCCCCACTGTCCCTCAACCAAAACACTAATGGAACTTTTCCACTGGCTCTTCATTTCTTTTCAGAAGTGACCATATTTTGAGGATGAGGTGGGGAAGATTTTATTGCTGAACCTTGCCAAGATAACAGTACTGCTAATTTCACTGAAAATATGACCACACTGGTTAAACTTGTGTTATGTGCAAGGCCATAAAGTAGTTTCAGCTGCTTGGTAAATGTTAATATGTCTGTGGTAACTGTATTGTCAACTTGACATTATGTGTGAACACAGCAATATTAGAAAGATGAGGAAACATTTGATTACCCAGAGACCTAAAATCATTTTCTAAACCAGCCTCTATGTGCGTTTATTTCTGCTCTAATGTTGCTCATTTTATCAAGCGGGTCTCTGGGGATTGACTCCCTATAAAACTGTAGGATTTGGTACTTACCCAATGGGTTTGTTTTTCAGCCCTGGACCAGTTTGTGCTCACCTCTTCAAAAAAATCATGTTCTCTTGGCAAGGCCTGATCTTTTTTGTAGTAGCTAGTTTGCAAGAAAGAGTGCTAAACACTGTTGCTGTAAAAGTGGAGTTAAACGGACTAGATGGGTTTTCATTTTCAGTGTGGTATTAACATCTGCTCTCCTGTGAAGTCTCTTTTAGCCATATTAGCAATTGCCTTTTAGAAGACATGTAAGAGTTAGAAAAAGTAAGGAGTAATTGTATATTACTTGTCATAGAAGGAACCAGGGAGCATGCATTAACCACAGGCCTTATGGGTCATTTTCAAATTGTGACCATTTCCTCTGACATCAAGTTTAAATTCTGCGATCACAAAAGCTTACTGTGGTAAGACTGTAATGGTACAACGAAATCTGACAAAGTGCTGTCATTTTAGTGATAGATCACCAACTGAAAGGACAATGGATAGTGAAAATCTAGAGGACATCAGGCCATAAAGCCATATAATTGAGAACCCTGTTAGACACCTGCTAATGTTAGCATCCAACACCGATATCTACTATCTGATAGTTTTGTGTTGTATAAGATAAAAGAGAGAGGCATACATTTATTTTGCTCCATTTTTTTCTGTCTTCACCTTAGAGACCTTGAAACAGTTGGCCAGAATATTTCTTGCCATCATGATTACATCCAGTGTGGTTTACAGCCAGGCTGAACAAGAGGTGCTTTTGGCATTTCATAATTAGTGTAACTTCGTATGGCATTATGCAACACTATCAAAGTGTAATTCTAACTAGGATGTTGATGAAAGCTAATGTTAGCTGTTGTGTAACTCAAAACCTGTGGAGGAAGGTATTTACATGTGACATGCAACACAGTTTACTAAGGTTTGTCCTGTTGCATAACTGCTGATTATTTTATACAGTAAAAAAAATTGTCTTCACACAACAGTACCTAGCAAGCCTGACAGTTACACACAGAGGAGGCACTGTTGGGAATAAAACAGGTAGAAGAGATAAACCTTTCTCCACAGGGTAGACTGACTACAAAACAGTCCACATTTCCACCAGAGATCATTATTTACTGGGTGTGCAGTTGCTATTGGATTCCACTGACATTACTTTACCAACTGTCCAGGAGGCTCAAAAAGGCAAGCAGATGTTTACTTTCAGTGTCCATTGTCTTCCCAGTTGTTGACCAGCTGGGAACTGGGTCAGTGATGACAATTGGTCCAATTTCCTGTTTATAAAACTCAAGACGACACTCAGACATTATCTTTTGTAATCAACATTAGAACATCCCACCATGGCCACCCTCTAAATGCAGTCCACTTTACACCAAAAAAGCACTTTGACTTTCAAAGTCCAAAATCCCAACTCTGTTCTAAATCTGAGACCAATTTCTGCAGCACTCATTGTGTATTAAAATGACTAAATACCAGGGTACAACATTTTTCCTTGAATGTAGCATCATCCCAGTGTCAAACCACTCAGGAGAGAGCTTTGTTTAGTACTATGTCAATGTGTAAAATCATCTTCTTTTGACTGGTTCAGCCAGTTTGATATGATGTGAATTTAGCTCGCTCACTGCAGACTGCTGTAGATGTGGTACGACATCCTATTGTCTACAGTTCTGTAGAAGTGGCTGTAATTTCACTTAGACAATCATTCAGATGTTAAGTTGTTGCCATTAATATTAGTCTCGTGAATTTCCTGATGATATCTGAGTATAATCTACACACTCATATTTTAACTAATGTATTAGCTGTTCCATCATTGAACTTTTTCTTTA
>JAQQZY010000015.1:4768176-4778590 GCA_030068375.1 Ostorhinchus rueppellii
TATATGAATTCCATTATTTATACATGTCCTAAAATGTTGAAGCATGTGTGGTTATGCTTTACAAATTAAGTAACATTTGTGTGTGTTTGTATTCTTTGTCTTGGTGTGTAGTAACTGGGAGCCAATTTTGTTGCTGATGACCAACTCAGTTTCTAATGCCACCTTCATGTGCTATGGGAATTATGGTAAATTCTAATTACAAAGTCAAAAATTGCACATGAACGCCCCCTCATGTTGCATTTTCCACTGGAGAACTGGGGAAAAATTTGATCATGTGCTGCTGAGATGAAAATAACCTTTGAGATTTACGCCTATATGATTCATCACAAATGATAAACAATGTCTTTATTAATGTTCTGCTGCTGTTAGCTGATGATTCAGCACAGTTATAGCATATACTAATTGCAATTTTTTTTTAATTAAATAAAAAAAAAAAAAAAAAAACACACTGTAGCCAGTGAATTAACATGTCCAACACTGTTTTGCTAAAGTAGCAGATCACAATAAATTGTGTCAGCCATTTTTCATTCTGCTACAACAAAAGCACTTGAACACAACGGTCTTGTAATTTTGAAGGATCATTTTTCCCAGAGTACATTGCTGTAGAGGAGCAGAAAACAGAGAATGAAGAAAACAGGAGTGAGAATCTGGATCTTTAAAGAAGAATCCGCTTCAGTTCTCTACAAAGAAACCAGTGAAAAGGCCGTTACCATGGATGTAGAGCTTAAAAGTGTAACCAAGAACTCTGGAGTGTGGTTAGCAGTCATTAACAAATGACAAGCTCCTGCACAAGTTTTGTCATGTCAGCACATATTAAGAGCACGCACGTTTCACACTGAACCAAAATACATGAACAGGATACAAGTGGGTGGGTCAGGACAACAAAGAAGGCTATTGGCTGTTCAGATGTTCATGTCATGTTCACTTAATATATGAAATATTTATGGAGTCAAAGTTGTCATGAACTGTTGTCTGTCATTCCTTATAAGACAGTTTTCTTATAGCACCTTGTAGAAAAGCAGCACCTGTTTTTACAATTTATGTAGGTAGAGATGTTCTGAACTTGAAAGGATTAGTCCTTGTGAGCAATTGTAAACCACTGTAATTTTACAGTAGCTCAAAATTCAGAAAGAAAACCATTTGAAAATCTCTCCATCTTAAACATGTAGAGAGAAAAATTCTCTCTGAGAAGACAGGGTTTGACCATTTGTCTATCTTGGTACATTGTTTTTCTGAATAAATATTTTAAATGTTACAGATTCAACATCAGGAAAGACTGTTTACATTCAAATGTTTTCTACAATAAAAAATGTTGTGGAAAAAGTTATTCTATTTTTGCTGAACTTTCTATACTTGAAGTGTAACATAATTTGTGGACTGTACCCCATTTAAAATGCATGTCATTCCACTGAGAATTACATACAGGGGGTGTTGTTTTTGCATACAGTGTGAAGCATTGGCTTACAACTCCTGTCATGACTGGCACATAAGCCGTCCTTTATCTTTGATCATTTTTAATTCAGGGGTGTTAAATTATTTTAGTTCAGGTTCCACATTCAGCCCAACATGATCTCAAGTGAGCTCGACCAGTAAAATAAAAACATAAATAAATGACAATTCCTAACTTTTCTGTTTTAGATTGAAAAAAAAAAAAAGTGTTACGTGAAAATGCTTAAATCTACAAACTATCTATAAAAATCTGAGTAACACAAACCTAAAATTTCTTGAAGAAATGTGTTCAATTTTAACAATATTATGTCTGTTTATCATTTACAGGTGCATCACAACTTACAGATCACAGTAGATCTACAAATTCACAAGACAGTAACAGGCAGAAGATTGTTAGAATTATACTTTTGTTATGCTTGGCCTAGGGGTTACCAAGACGCACATGAGATGAGACTCCTCTCCTTCCATGTCCCTTGACAAAAGGGAGCAAGTAAAAACAATAAATGACCAGTAGATCACCAAATTACAATGAGAGTTAATTTATTGATACTTAAATATAAGTGAAAATCAGGAAGGGAATCAAATTAATAAAAATAAACAGAATAATACTTCAAGTTCCCTATGCTTACCTAACAACAAACCAAAAGATTAATCAAATTACATATCTTTTACGTAAACTCCTAACAGAAAAACAGCAGAAAACTTACGCAACAAAAAAAGATTCCCACCTTCTGGTTCTGAACAACAACAAAAGATTTCTCTAACAAAGTACTGCTCTTCTGGTCAGGCTGCGGGTGGATGGACAGAGACGAGCCCACTGGGAGTGGGGATGAGTCATCTTTATATTTTCCCGCTCACAGCTGAGGAACCAATCATAAGACAGCAGTCGAGCATCACACCTGCAGCTCATCTGTTCTCCAATCTTAACCGAGAAAGAGAAAAGAAAAACAAACCCACACCCAGAAGAGACACAAAAATACTACAGAATATCACTAACTCTTAACACCTTCTACTGATATTTGTTCAGGTTCATTTTTTGTTAAAGGATAGTTTGTACATATGAAGTTTTTTTTTTTTTTTTAAATGTAATTTTACTTTTTTACACTAAACAAATTTGGAGTTGTCTTTATATATAGATTATTACGATAGAATTTTACTGGTCTGAGCCACATGAGATCAACTTGTTCCGTATGTGGAACCTGAACTAAAATGACTTGAACATCCTTGACTGTTAATATCTTTAGTGTAATTTTTGCATTTCACAAATTCATCCCATGGGCCAGATTGGACCCTTTGGCGGGCCGGTTCTGGCCCATATGTTTAGCACCCCTGATTTGATACATGAATTAATGAATGAGTTTATTTTTTGGTTTGTTTGTACATCAAATCACAAACCAATACAATAACCATAACAAACATAAAAACAAAAAAAAAAAGAATAGGCTACAAGCAAAAGCTCATCATTTTGCCTGTCCTTTGCAACTGATGCCCGCTTATTTTAAATTAAATGTGTACAGCGTCCACACCATAATATAAACAGCAACAAAAGCATATCTACCATCTCATTTCCATATTCCTAAATCATTTTAAAGTTAGAGCTTTTTTTTTTTTACTTTTCCAAAGGAGTGAACATCTTAAATGCATCATCAATAGGTACATAAATAATGAGTTACTCTGCAAAAAGATCTCCATTGGTGAGCTAAAAATTCACACACACACACACAATTCAGCTTGTTACATTTTTAATATTATGCCACTGTTTGCTATATTCACCTCAGCTGTAATTCTGCGAGTAATCTGACAATATTAATGTTCCAATAACAGACTCATAGTAGTTTTGCTCTTACAGAGGATGTCCTCATCCTGATCTCCTAAAGCTTTAAACCTAACATTTTATTTGCATAGTGATTTCACTAGACCACTCAAATGACAAGTTTTGGCCAATAAAAGAAATATGTTTGTCTTACCATTGCTGCTCTATTCTAACTGAAAGTTAAAAGTACGTATAACCTCTTTTGCAAAGATTTCAAACATTCAAGCAGCTTTTCCACACTGTAAAAGATCAGAACTTTGACAGAACACTTGTCATAACAACATGTAAATCCACTGACAGTAGAAAGATCAGTCCACTGTTTAGAGCAGTGTTTGAACTGGTCCTAATTTTCATGGCTCTTTAAAATGTTTAAACTGTAAAATGAACAAACACACAGATATAAAGTACGTTTTTTTTTTTTTTTTTAAATCAATCAAAAAATACTTCAACCAAACAGTTATTTTTTAGGCTTGTCTTAATATTCAAGCAACAGAAACATGACCTTTAAATGCGATTTATGGCAATTGCAGGTGAATTTAACTTTGCGTTTTTGGTTTGTGCGTTTATATTTTAGCGCAGTGTCCATCTCGTTTACACGTACGTTACAAAAATTAAAAGCAAGAAAACAAGCAGATTTTTAAAGAGACCATTTTTTTTTGGTATCCTGTATCTGTATCATCTGCATCATGGTCAGTTTGCTCCTTTCTGCTCTTTTTCTTGATAATTTTGAGCTACACTTACTAAGCAGTTTTATTTGATTGACCCTTAAATAACGACAACTATTTTTGTGACTTCTAAATGATTTTTTTGTCTTTCCCAAATGATTTATCACCATCTGTTATAAAATTATCCTCTGCATTTTTCAGCAAAAATCTCCATGGGTTTTACTAATGAATCAGTGTTGTAGAAGATGATGGTGTTCCCACATTCACTAAACAACATTCACTAATCAAGCCTCTGAACGTCCAAAAGGGTCATATTGACCACGAAAAGACGACAACCTGCATTTTTCACCAGTTATTTACATGTATTAATAGGATTAGTGGATCAACAGATATTAAACATTCAAGATTAGTAGATGGTTTTTGGTCGGTGGGGGATGTTTGGATCTCTTTGGGTTAAACAGGTTTAAATGTTTAATATTTTGTACAAAAAATAAAACTCATGGTGAAACATGTCTGCTTATTTTCTGAGAGCAGATAAAGTCATTTAAGGTCATTTAAGTTTGGTTCTGCAGAGTGGACCATTTCACTGGAATACTCATGAAGTTTGTATAAACTCAGTAAAATACTGTACTACTTGAAGTATTTGACAGTTTTTAAATAATCTCAGCTGAGTGGAATTTTTTCCTGATGTGGCATTTGTGTTTAATATTTGTTATACACGAGTATTTATTTTTATGCTTTTTTTTTTAAGCTACTTTGTTATGGAACGCTGAAGCTGTAATTCAACTTTGTACACTCAAAAATGATTAAGCTCAAATGTAATCTGTAGCTATACTAGTACAATATACAATATCATTCCAAAAAAAAACTGTCAGAAGTAAAAATATGAAACAATAAACGTGTATCTCAAACTGAAGCTACGCAACATATCTTATACAGGAGGGAAAATGATACCTTTTATTCTCCTGTAATACCGTATGACGCACAACTGAAAAACTCTCATAACTACAAATACTTACTAGTTGAATAATAAGTATTAGGAAAAATGCCTTTCCACAATCTTCTCTAGCACTGTTGCATTCAATCAGAAGGACTTGCATGTGATGATGTACTTGGGCAGAGCTTGATAACTACTAAATATGACAGCGATATCAGCTCCTCCACTCACGCTGTCATACCGAGCGTGTGGGTTTGAGCCCAAAGGTGGAGGTAGAATCAGACCTGGTTTCCCAGGGGTAGACTTTCCAGTGATCACCTCAGCCTCTACAAAATACATGTACTCCTCTTTCTGGTCCGTCCACATGTCCATGGCCTTCTGCACGCTGCTAGCAAAGTAGATGCCCTCCCCATACGCTGGATCTGTGTACAGAGCAATATCGATGAGAGACCACAAACTGCCTCATCTTCACTGAGGGCATTTTCACACAGCGTACCCAAGTCTGTACCGTACATGAATACACTCACACCTTTCCTGCACATGTTCCATTAACAAGCACATACCGTGGCCCGAGTATGAGTGGGTGTTACAGGGTCAAAACAGTAGGTGGTGGTGTGGAAGGAATTCTGTCGCTATCCGACAAACATGGAAGCCAGAAGAAGACAAACCCTCACGTCATCAACCGAGCAACTGTTCTGTTCACAGGCAATACTTTTGTGTAATAATAATATAAATAAAAAACTTTTCTATCGGTTAGCCTGTTTGAGGCAAAGTGAAGACTGACCTTTGTTGTCCCGGATATATCACCAAGTCGTTTGGTCGGTAAGTTGAGCCCGTGACGCGTGGCTCTGAGGCTTTTTCAGGAGATAACAGGAGCACAGTCTATGCTCTCATGTTGATCAACTCATTTCATTTCTCAAAGTGGTGATTAGGTCACGTCCAGTCTTAGGCATGGATCGCATTCACACGGCAATGTACCATGCCAGAGTTGGGGCCGTCCGTACCCAGGACTACCTTCACAACTGGACTTGGCACAGTACTGGAGCACAGAACGTTTACATTCACTTGGATAAAAGTAAGCGGACTTTGGGGTCAAATGTACTTGCATACGGACTCAGGTATGCTGTGTGAAAGCGCCCTAACATGGTTCTTCTAATAGTACTATCCTACCATTAGGTGGTGCACACTCTGCATGGAATCCAATATGGCCGACCATCTCACAGAACTGGGCAGGAAGGCGTTGAACCATGGTTCGTGTTGTGGAGCAGGATAACTGGTTTTTCTTCATCTCAAAGAGCAACTTGAGCGCTGTGTTCTCCACTTGTTCCACCTGAATAAAATAAAAGTACAACTGGTATCTTGTCACTGATTTAAAATGTCTCATCTGTCATGTGTTGCATAATTCTAATAATGCCTTTATATTTACATACAATTCAAACCACAAATTTGTGGAACCATACTGTATAGATTTTGTGCCATTTATTTATTCGTGTCTTGTGCTTTGGCTCATATTTAGCTGAAACAAGCCAGAAACATGAAACTTGAAACATATCTACCAAACAAACTCATACGTCACCAAAAAGTCTCCTAAACAATAGAGGACTTAATAATCAGTCGACGTTCATACTGTACCTTCTCTACTTTGAGATACTGATGTTGGAAGTTAAAAAACATTTGCCTGAATTCATTGCTATGTCTCTCAAGTGCCCTTCTTTCCAAGACCACTTCGGTATTTGGCAGCAAGTCTCTGATGGCGCCCAATTCCTCTGTGACAAAGTCACGCTGGATCCTGCAGAGAATGGCTTCAACCTGAATTGTGAAAACTGCCAAATCTTCTGCTGAACTTCCATTTATGATTACGCCTGCATGGCCTTTCTCCAAAAACTCCTCCATCTGTATGCCATGTCTGTTTCGGTAGAGCATCCCAAAGTCCTGCTCACCAAAGTACTGTATAAAGTTGTTGCAGATAGAAGCAACACCGGAGGGGTTTTTGAGGATGCCACAGAGCCACAGCTTAGCTTCCTGTGTGACTTCATCAGCGGGGCCACTCAGGCTTATCTGTGGTGTAGAAGCTCTGCTGCCATCAAAGTCATCTTTATTCCCCCACACTGTGAAAAAATAAAGAAATTATAAATTATATCCCTTCATCAACAGTGTAAATAAATGCAAAGTATGAAACATTTTTGCACCAGAATACCTAAGCATGTGTTCTAATTTTTTTCCCACTTGTTCACATACAGTACATTATATGACATCTTTCCAATGTTGTTCAAATGTAGATAATTCTGTTAATTTATTCACTGCAACCATTCTTTTTATTTGACATTTTTGTCACCTTCACATCTCTCTCCTTACACTAACTTCTAACACCACTTGTAACTATTCCACTGTGAATGAACATGACATGAATAAAACTCCAAGCTATTTTATTCATTGCCTGTGACCTCAAAAATATGTAGTTACTCATACAGTCCATATATTTAGGATTTTTATTATCAAGTGGTGAATCTGCTATGTATGATAGCTGATATTTTGCCGTTGTTACTTCCACTAAGGAGGTTATGTTTTTGCCGGCGTTTATTTGTTCGTCTGTCCGTTTGTCTGTCTGTCTGTGGGTTTGTTAGCAACTTTATGGAAAAACTACTGGATGGACTTCCTTGAAATGTTCACCAGTGACAGAGAATCACCCAAGGATGTTCCTATTAAATTTTGGTTATGATCCTGATAGCGGTTTTGACGTCATGATGTCATAACCTTGGTGGAGGTTAGCGCTCTTGTTGTCTGAGTGATACCTAGCTGCAGAACATATATGCAGAGTGCTTAAGACCAAGTGATTCAATTTGGCATCACAGTGATGAGCTATGTGGTTATAACTGTGAAAAATCACTGGGCACTGCATTACATCAGAAACACATAAATGTTTTGGCTCAATCATAACCTTGTTGTTTAGTAGGTGAATGCTGCGGCATATAATCAGACTTCTCACTAGCCACGTTTACACGGACACAAATAATCGGAATAAAAGACCAATCAGATTGAAAATGCTTGATGTAAACACGTCAATTGGAAGATTCTGATCCGACCGAGTACATTCGGAAAGAAAAATCACTCCGAGAGAGAGGGGTGGTTTATGCCGATCATTATTCCGATCAGCGTCCATGTACACACCTGTTCGGATCCTGTCTTGGATTATCTCCACTGCGCATGTGTACCATGTCCCTGACGCATTTCCGCCTTTGCAAAACAAAGTCAAATTATGCATTCGAAAACAAACGATGCATGTCCATAATTTAAAATTTGAAATCAAGTTAACATGAGCCAGAAGGTAGGAAAATACAAAGTGAAGAACGCAAAAAATTAAAGCTCTGGCATCGCACAGACACGTGGCGTTTGTTTACATCGGAGGCGGAAATACAGCTTCTTCTACTATTTCTGGAAAATTGGACCAATTCGCGCTTACTCAAACTCCCTCCCCCCCAATTAAACGCTGTGTGCAGTATACGCACGACATGATCGGATCCTGTTATTTAGTGTCCATATAAACAGTTTATTAAGATATTCCGATCATCCAAGATTTTGATCGGATTGGGAAAATGTGTCCATGTAAACGTGGCTACTGCTTCCTTCTCCATGCCACACTGTAATGGCATAAGAAAAACAAGGATAAAGATTAACCACGACGTTACCGACCATAAACATGCTTTAATAGACCTTGCAAACCTGACATAAGATGATGTTTTGTTACCTTGTGAGACTGGGAAATGAGATGCTTTGTTTTGGAGTAGTTTCATCTCACTTTCAAAAGCCTAAAAGACATTTTCAGTTATTGAGACAAATCAGCTGTTGTCAGATAACTTGCATTAATTTTGTATAGGGATTGGATTATTGTCAGACAACCTTAAATGTCTCCTCATCAGAGGGAAATATGACAAAGTGAACCTCCATGGGGCTTTGGACTTTCTGGGCAAAGTCAGCCGTTTCACTCAGCATAATGCGGGCAGCTTCACTTTTACTGAGCCCCAGGTTACCAGTGGCGATGGCAGGAAAGGCAATCGAACTGTGTTTTCGTGTGACCGCCATCCATAAGCATTCTCGTACTGACATAGAAAGGTTCTGAAATAAAAGAGACAGCAAGAGTCTTTTATTAAAATTAATTATAGAATATGGCCTATCAGAAATAGAAATCGGTGGCTTCTCAGAAATACTGACTTGATGCACTGAATGATACTGACTATGATCTGCTCTTTAACCACCGATACATATACAGAGCAAACTCCCACAGGGAGTGGCTCAGCTACACTAATCAGTAATGCATATTGCTATCTTGCACAAATGTTAAATGTGACAATAACTGTAACTGTACTGGACATATTTCACACATGTAGACATGCCTCTCGTTTGGAGAAACACAGATGTACTATGGCAGAAGCAAAGCAGTGGGATCTACTACTGTAAACCAACTGATATTTGTGGTTTTAGATGGCCCTTTTAGGTGGCTACAACACCTTTTTTTATTTAAGCCAGACATCTCGTTCTGACAACTAAAGCCATGCAATCTCTCTTCAAAGACACCAGACAGCTAGACTTTTTTTTTGACAAAAAGGGGTAATTTTGTCTCACAGAACACAGACGTCACTGGCCTAACACTAACTTAATTGGTTACTTTACATTACAGTTTATTTTGGTACATGTCTTAGTTAACACATTTAACACATTAGTTTATGGTTAGTTTGCATCCAGACTAACTGGAAATTCACACATTCTTTGAGGTAAATGTTTTAATTAAAGGAGCCTACTGACTTTGAAAACAGCAATTTTTTTGTTTCATTAGTAAAAGGCTTTTGGATAGTAAGCTGAAGCACTGAAATTACTCCCACTATACCCTTAGACTATTGTACTTTTTTTTCAGGTTATCTTTTAGAGGCAGCAAAAATTCATTTAGTTGGCTGTATTGCTCATATTGACAGTACTGTCTTGACACATCACTAACATTTTACCATCATGATTTTGAAGCCAAGTTTAATTAATTAAGTTGTTGATTTTTTTCTTTTTCATACAAAATTTGGCTGGCTGGCTACAACTAATTTATTATTGCTTTACACTCACTTCTTAAACAGGTGACCAAAACTCTGATTCATAATTACCTCTTGATGCGACACCTGTAAATTACCTAATAATAATAATAATAATAATAATAATAAAAATGGCACTTACAAAAAGAACATTTTTCTCTCCCTTTCTAAGTGTCATGTTACTGTACCTGTCTAACTTTCTCCCAGTTGTCAGAATGCGTGTGAAACACTTCCTTGCATTGCAGTTTATAGCCAAATGTGATGATGATTTTTCCCTGTGTAGTTGCAGTGTACATTTCTTGTTGCATTTCAGGACCTGCTTTCTGCAATAAAGCCCGGGAGATATTACCCAGTGCCAAGTTTCGGTCTGATGAGGTGCTGTTTACAATGACATCAGTCTAGAAGGGTATAAAATATTACAATTAAAACAGCAAATGACAATGAATTTATGAAATAAATAAATAAATAAATAAATAAA
>JAQQZY010000015.1:4969929-4991326 GCA_030068375.1 Ostorhinchus rueppellii
TTGGACAAAGTTGTGCTCTGAAAATATTAACATCTGTTCAACATTAATAACATGTAAACTGTCATTCAACCAGCAGCAGTAGCATTATTTCAGTTTATTTGGTAGAAAAACTATCATGTTAGAGTGATAGAGAAAAGTTCACACAAAGAAAATAAAACCAATTATTGCACGTCTTTGTGATATGAATATTGCACACTCTGTTATCGTGATAATGATATTTTTGCGATATATTGTGCAGCCCTATTTTGTATCAGGACATAAACACTAGCCCAGTTGAGGTTTAAATAATATTAGGACCTGTAAGGACCAGAGGATTTTATATTATGTCCTAACATGTTGCCTACCATTGAATGGTTTTAGATTTTTTTTAAAAAAATTTTATGTACAACATGTGTTGCTTTTCACTCTGGCCACAGCTGTGGGCTACATTTCTAAGGTTTCATATCTGGTCTGGCTCTCAACACCCCTCAGTAACACTTCCTAACATAGCATTAGTTTTTGGTCTCACAAACACATTTTTTTTTTAAACTTATTTTTCACAAAACATTTTGCTTTTCCAAATAGATGGGATACTTTGGAACCGTTTGTGTGATACCTGTCCTACAGTACAAAATGCTGTCAACCTCTGCTATTATTGAGCACTATTGTCAGGAAATTAGAAACACAGTTCATATCAACAAAATTTCCAGGCTAGGCTTTTCACTTGCAAATGACAGGTCAAGCCCCCCCTTTTCTCTCTGCCTTGCAAATAACAAGAAATGGAATCAACTACTTGGAAAGGTGAAGGTCTGGAAACTCACTTCTTACGGTCTGCCTCCGTCAGATTTTTCCATCTCTCATCAACGGCCGTGCTGATATCCTGCAGACTGGCTGTGGGCTTCTCCCTGAGGACCTCGGCTCTGGCCTCCTTCTCGAACAGTGTGGCAGGAGACAGCGGTGCCCTCATGGTGCGGTTGCTGATCAGGTCGTAGGCAGTCAGAGCAGCCCGTTTTTCTGTTATGGCATTTATCATTTTTATGTTTGTGCTGCTTTGAGTTACTGCATTATTGTGCACTGAGGGTTGATGAATGATGACAGGTTGCAGGGGTCCATTTGACACAGGGTCTTTGAAAGCCGTTCCCCGGCTCCAGTCCTCAGCTGACGAACGGTCTTTGCTCACCTCTGGACCTAAATTGTCCTCAGGTTTCTCAGGAGATTTGATTGGCGAGTCCTTTTCTTGTGTGTCAGTACTGTTCTGAGTCATTTCATCATCACAGAGAGAAAAGTTAGGTTCAAGGCCACTGGAGATCTGGTTGATAATCCAGTCCTCTGCTATAGAAGATGAGCTACTGCTTGAGGTCTGGTTGTGCAGTGATGCATTACTGGTTACTGTTGCTGAAACAGTTGTGGTACAGTGTTCAGGTGCATCTTTGTGGATAGTAGTACAGTGTTTATTAGAAGTGTCACTTTTCCCCACACTTCTTTCACTGCCTATTTGCAAAGTCTCTGTTTGTTGAGGACTAGACGATGGGGAAGATGTATTCTGGCTGAGCTGCTTCCCAAGCAGGTGATCTGTAGTTGCCCGAAATCCATAGAGAGAAACCAGCAATGCTTCAACAGCAGTTAACAGGGCTTCCTAAGTTCAGAGGACAGATGTTAACAATAATAATAATAATAATAAGTTATAGATATAGATAGATTGGGTATTGTTTGAATCGTACCGTTTCTAGCTTTTCCTCATTCCCTGTTTTCTTTTTTCTTTCTGTTTTAAACCCAGCCTAGTCAGGGATTGATTTTGAATTTTAAATTAAAATTAATTGTAAATTTCATTAAACTAAATTACTGTGCAAACATTATTCTGCCCAAGTCTTAACTTTCAATCTTTAATAAAAAAAAATTTCAAAAATTTTGCCATTGAACTGTGCATGGCACCTCCCCTGGTGGTAAAGAAAATATGTGTCAAATTTTAAAAGAATCAGGTCATCAGGAAATTGAGTGGACAAAAATCTTGGATGGATAATGGACGGAATTTCTGGTATATACTACATACCCTAAGGGGCGGGGTATAAAATAAAAAATTTTTAAAAAAGTGAAAGACCTCTACCCTACCTTGTGATGAAGAAGAACCTGAGTCTTGTCTGGGGTCAGGTTGACATCCACAGATGAGGGTGAGACGGTGACTTTGAGCAGGAGAATTGGATGTCTGTTCCTGGCGGCCTCGTCCTCATACTGAGCTGTGTAGTGTTGACGTAGCAACTGATGATCAGTCACAAAGTTTGGTCAGGGTTGTGTTTGCAGGGAAATAAGAGAAAAAATAATAATAATTGTGTAAGTCCAAATTTGAGTTCAATCATTATGTTAACAGCAATATTTGATCATCAAGTACATTTAAAGCTAATTTTGAATCGTATTGTTTTTTTTGCAAATTATGAGAATATCTCAAAGTAAAAACAGCTGATTAGTAAAGACAAACTAAATAATCAACCTGTTCTTAAAATAATCGCCCAATTCATTTTTTCAGATTTTTCAGGAAACAAAAAGCTGAACCATTTGTTGAAAATATGACATTTACCAACAATTTTAATCAAAACAGTTATAATAACAGATGCCTACTGACATACAAACAACAAGGTCAGTCAAACATGGAACATGAGGGAATTAAATGACTTTGGCAAATTTTTGAACATTCCAAAATGACTTGGACAATTATTTTAAGAGGGTGACGAAATGTTGCTGTTGTCACAAATTTTTCTACTGCAATACATCAAAGTATCCATTTTTGGAAGCATCTTATGGTTCATCTAACCTTCATTATATCTTTGTGGTGGACAGGTCGGTTGTTGACAAATATAAATGTTTTGTCTTGACTTGATGAGCTTGAGGAAAGGTAATCTGCTCCAGGCTTGGGGAAAAAGCCATCTAAAAGAATCTGTTCAAATGAAAAGAGAGAGAGAAAATACTGTTAATGTTAAATGGGCTAGATCTAAAAGTCAAAACATTATAATAATATTAGAAATTTAGCAATTACAAAAACATTCATTAAGGGATATTTTATAATACATCCATAGACCAGCTTGTCTATTCCTTATTGTGTCCTCAGAGTTTAATATGATCATTGATAGAAGATTAAATGAAGCAGGATTTTGACTCAGTGAAACATGGATTCCGTGCTCTCTCCTCAACAAAGTCAAAAAATACATACCGAGTCCTAGTTGTTTCAGAAATGTCTTTCAGTGCAAACCCAAGGATACTTTAAAGTTCATTTGTTTATTTGAAACACTTGTTGATGTGTGTAATGCGACTAAAACACAACCTAAACTACATGCAGTCTAACAGGCTCAAATGTAATACTAACTGTAACAGGGACCGAGAGATTAAATAAATAATAAATATCATTTACAGTCAGGTTTAGATTGAAATCCTCACCAAAACGGTCAATTTTTGCCATGTCACCATTAAGCCATATTTACCCTGTACATTTTCTAATTGAGGATGCGTGGTTGACTCAGTCCTGTAACTGAGGATGAAGCCTTTAAATCTGGTCGTGTGTCACAAAAAAGTGGTTACAGTTCTGACATAATATACACCGGCAGTAAAGCTACATTTTAAAGTCAGTATTTCAAAAATTAAATGTGAATTATCAGAGGTAAAGGCAGGCAATGAGGTGCCGTCTTTTTAGCGCATTTAGTGTCAACATTTTCAACCAGCAGCTGTGTTTTGTTTTGTTTTTTCAGTGCTTCCACCTACAATCATGCCTGCAGCGGTCCTTCTCAGCTAAAATTGATGACTCAACATAAAACTCAACAATTGCACTTCAAACTTCATTACGAACGTAAGGTAGTAGCAAATTATGGAAAGCTAATAATGTTCCACAGATTGCAAGCAGTTAATAGCTGTATTTTTTTTTTTTTCCACACGGCCTCGGGCTCATTATTAGCAGCAACGCACGCCAATGAAGTTGCTCCCGAACTGCTGTTTCAGGTCGGGGCACACATGCTTCTCTCTATTTCTGCTCATTAGGGTCACTTTATGAGAGCATGAATGGCACCTCTGGCCCCAAAGGGCCACAGCTATGTGTAGTCACGGTGCCAAAAACCAGTGTCACATCTTGTTCTGCTGAGGAACGGCTCTTACAACTCTCCCTGTGCGAGGCCCCGTGGAAATTGTCAAACTAGTTTGGTCTTGGGGACAAGGAGGAGAAAAGTTCTCTTTCATTGCTACAGGGAGTAAGAGGAAAAGGTGAAAGGTTGTTCTCATAACTGGACACCAAAGTGCAGCAGCAAAATAACAACAACAAAGAAAAAGGAGAGAGAAATGGGGTGAAAAGGGCTGCTCCATATCTGTCAGAGTAGATTAGTTGGGAGCCTGGCAGCAGGTATGAGCCACATGACACCTACCATGACCAAGCACAAAGTTACAGCTCCACAGTAATTCAATTACGGTCAACACAGAAAAGCTTAGCTAACAGAATTCACTCACTGTTCAACAGCAAAGAACTCAAGAGAAAAGGGCAAAGCAATAGTTGGCTTCCCACCAACTGACCACATTTGCTGGCTTTAGACCAGGCGTTCATGATGAGGTTATGAGCTCACGGTCAAGTACTTTGTGCATGTGTTACTTTGCTTTTCAAAAAGCATCCATCTTAAACATTTACATTTCATGTACAAGCATCATTAGTTTCTGGCTTTGAAAAACAAGCAAAACAAATATATTGAACTTTTCTCAAATGTATGCTTTTTTTCCCCCCACACAATGTACAAACTCCCAGAATATTCTTCAAACAGGTAGAGTGACTTTTTTTTTTTTAATGTCACAGTATTTAATTTCATTTTAGGGAAAATTAGACTAAATTACATTTTGGGGTGAACTTAATGGTATCTCTTTTTGTGGGAAAATGTGTGTCTTTTTAGGACAAACTATGGAGATTTCTCTACAATAAAAAGTTAAGGTGAATGTTAACCAAAGCGAATGCAGAAACTATGTACCGTGTGGTTTTTCACTGTCTCATGCTGCCAGGCGTTCTGTACCTGCGCCACTTTTCCATTACAGATCAATGCACTTTGAGCAGTCTCATATTTGTTGCATCCTTTGCTAAAATGTTCAACGCAACTTGTCATCTGACTGAACAATGATCGATATGAAACTAAAAAAACATATTTTCCTGTCTAGTCAGAAAGATGGGCCTTCATACAGTCTTAGTTCTGCTGTGGGTTTTGCTTAATGAACTGTTCTGCTTTATTAATTTGACTCGACACCCTTTTCATTGAACCCTAACCAAAAAGTTCATGGAACTTCTAGGAGGAAGTTAATAGTAACTCCTACTATGTGCTGTGCAATATTTTGTTGTCAAGAATCCACAACTGGCATTAATTGTGTCCATGGTCCTGCCATCAGCTTATAGAAATGCCACTAAATGCTGTTTCTTTAGTTATTTGTGCGATTTAATTATTAAAAGACTTAAGTAATGTTATGTCCAAAAATGTAAAGCTCATACATTTGGTTCCTTAATTTGCACAGGCCTTTTATTTCAGCCGAGTTGGTGCAGTCAAGCAGGGTTTCACAGGTTTCAGCTCGTTAAATTTAACTTTTCAGACCTTTCAAGAACATGAAGGCAATTAATGAACTATTTCACATTCAGTTATACAAAGGGGGACTTGGCAATGCTCATAATTCAGACCAAAGTGAGTGATACCAGCCATTTTCTCGTGAATTTTTTAGCTTGTTCTTCTTTCTTTTTACATGTTTTATGAGCTTCAATGAGGTGATAAATCCAAACTCATTTTTACATCCCATCAAAATCTTAATTTAAGACATTTTTAATATGAGAGCCATAAATGCTGAATTTCTTAGAATTTTTCTATGAAAAACAGAAGGGATGTTGGTGTAGGTTGTATGACATGTTTATATGAGTGCAATTCAACCTATGAAAGACTTAAAAACAACCCTGATACATCCTTATGATCAAGATTTTTTTATGTAATGAGTTTATTTCCCTGGGAAAAATCTGTTCACATTATAACAATAAAGAAGAATTTAAAAGCATAAAAAACCACTTTGTTTCTTCAACTTTCACTCAAGATTATAAAACAGCCTTTAAATGTGAAATAATGATTTGACATTTACTGACAATTATTGATAATGACTGGAATTAACATTTTTATCATGATAAATTTTAAGGTCTACAGTTCAGAATTCTGGTAAAGATTTCAGTCACACATTATTAGAATCTATTTGGATGGCAAAGCTGCACCAAGTCTTTACAGATGAGCTCTTTTCCAAATGTGTTTATGCACCTATGTATGTTACTTGCACATATCGCACGGTAGTCTCTCAGTAACAGACTGTTTAATTCATTCCTCTCCCCATCTGCTTTCAGTAAGAGTAAAAAATAAATAAATGTAAATAAATGTAAACATCTTTCTCATGCAAATGTGTATAAATACAGCAACGAAATACTCATTGATTTTCATTCTTTCCTAATTACAATATTTCTACTTCTCAAAACCTCTGCATGTTTTCCTCATTGTACCTCCGGTTCCTCATGATGATGGTGGCAAGGGAGCAGGTTAGCAACAGCGCTGGGCCCCAATGTAGCAACGAGGGCACTTCTGTGATCAGCCACCTTGGTCTTCTGCCAAACCACCACCTGGAACAATATGACACTGGTAAACTTCCAGGAGTTCACATCAGGCAAATGCATAAACACCTGTGAAGATAGCAACTGGAATGAGCAACGTGCAAACTGAGCTGGAGTTCATATGTGTACATCTACGTAAAAACACATTTATGACAAACCGGTTTCCTGACAGGAGAGTTGGGAACCAAATTTTTTTTTTTTTTTTTTACACCCACAGGTGAGTATAGTTTGTTTCCACCGAGACTACATCTCATGGGTGTTGATTTCTAAAAGCATATACTCTGTTGCAGGGCATGTCTAAGCTATTAAACATGCAATTTGGCACATGGAAAGGATCACTCCAGTAAACAGTTCTTGAAGAAGCTGTGAAACACGACACAGGTCGAATAGCAGAGTTCGAGATAAAGGATATGGGTAAATGAGTGCTGATTGCACAAAATGGGGCCACGGACCTCCTTTGGTAACCTGGAAAATTTGCATTAAGGCTATATGGTGGTGCTGTGCCCTCTTCCTGAACTACCTTACACTTCTGTGTGTACAAACTGGCTGCTGCTTGAAACAGAATCTGGGCTTCAGACTGCAGCTGTGTTCAGCAGCCTACTCAGGCGTCATAATCAACCAGATTCAGTTCACAGTCCGCTATAGTTGTGTTTGAGGCACCTGATGCATACATTTAGCTAAAGTTTGAATAGCAAGAAAAGATGATACATCCAAGTTCTAAAATCCACTGCTAGTTAATTTTATGCAATGAAATAAACCAAAATCAGTGTCTCTTTTTATTGTCTGCAAACAGTAAGAAGTCAAAAGACAACCTGTAATGGCTATAATGATAATTAAGAACTCTCACCACATTCATTATAATCCTAACTATAATGATTCATCTTTTCAAAGCCTGTTTCTCAAAACATTGTAGAAAATGTTGCTCTAAAAAAATGTTTTGCATGCAGGAAATAGGAAAACACCGTACGACTTAGGACACCTTCAATGCAAACTAAAACTGGGAAATAAATCAAATTAATGTGATTAGTCAAGTTTTTGTTTTTAAGCAATCTGAAAAAAAATGTCCTAAAAAAAACAAAAAAAAACCAAAAAAAAAAAACCCTTTTGATCAGCTACTAATAAAAAACTGTTTTAGAAATATCTACACAAAATGTCAGATTTCACAGGCTGTAGCCAAGCAAATGTCTGTATGAACCTTTTTTGTGTTATATGAAAATGAAAAATAGAAATCAGTAACATGAAAATGATGAAAATGGAAAAATAGGAATCAGTAAAAACACCTTAATTTTGTTTGTCTCTAAATTCAGCATCATGTTTTTGTTTACAGCATGAGGCAATATTTCCTTCAGATCTGCAGTGACACAAATAGGTCTGTTAAGCTGCTTCCTCTTCATGTGCATTCCTCTTTTTCAATATTACATTTTCCTCTTGTTGTCGATCACGGCACATAAACTGTAAATTTCTTAATTTAAGCACAGTTTGTGCCCGTGAGATGTTGCCACCTCTCTGAACACTCTGTAGTATGGTCTTGCAGTGTCTAACTATTATTCTGATGAGGTGACTTCGGTGGCATTCAACTCTGTTTCTGTAGATTTAAAACAAGTTACATGTGAATTTATGATGATAGAAGGCAACATAATTTATCCCTACATTAGGTAACCAATACAAAATTCATTTGTCAGGTAAAAAGGCCCAACACTGTCTTGAGGAAGACTAAAATGTTAAAATTTGCTATGTTGGATTTTTGATCAGTCAGGGAAGAAATACAAAGACACCAGGTAAGACTCATGATGATGAACGCATGTTATTTATTTGTTAACATGAACACAAATACTAGCACAAATTTACAAGAGTCTTGTGACTTAATTTCTCCTTAACCTGAGATGTACTTTCCTCATTACGTGCCTAAGCTTTTGGACCAGATGATTTGCTCTGATTGAAAATGACTGAACTTTTACAGCTCACTTACCTGAGAGTCTCTCTTACCAAAGAAGCCAGTTTCTCTCACATTAGTCCCTCTGTCAATAACTTTTTCCACCAAATGAATGCCTTTAGAGCCAGCTAACTTACATTAGTGGTGTCAACAAAACAACATGGGGCTGCAGACATCTCTAA
Source organism: Ostorhinchus rueppellii (assembly GCA_030068375.1). NCBI lineage: Eukaryota > Metazoa > Chordata > Actinopteri > Kurtiformes > Apogonidae > Ostorhinchus > Ostorhinchus rueppellii. Next base: position 4,978,661 of record JAQQZY010000015.1, read on the forward strand.
CATTATGATTTGATTAATAATTTACACAATGAGCCTCTGTTTAGTAGAACGGCTTCTGCACTTGTCTGACAACAAATCTTTAGAGCTGCTATTGGTCTGCATGCAGTAGCATCTATACACTGTTTTAGTGCTGTGCATTGATTATTTGTTTATGTGTTATTAGAGAGACATATTTTTGATTCCTATATTTCTCTATCATCTACCATTAAACTAATTTGAGGAACAATCACTGTCACCTTCACCGACCTGAATGAAATTACTTTGTGAGCAATGATCATTATGGCTCTTTATAAGACATATTTCAGGGACAATTTCAAAAACTGATGGGGCTGAATGGGATTTCAAGCCATCAACACTTACATGGTCATCTGAAGAGTAACAAGGACACCTAGTGGTTATTCTGTGAACGTGCAGATAAATAAAGTAATTTCTCACAGTAGACTTCACTATTATAAAAGGTATGAGTTGATGGTGCCTTTGAGAAATGTAATACAAGCTGCAGCTTTGTACACAAATACTGGTTTAATAAATTAAAAACATTACCTTTTGTAACACATTTATTTTTTGTAGCATGCAGATGTATGCAAATATTTGCCTACCTCATGAAAAATTGTATCATTAGGTGATTTTTGAATTGAGAAGATATAAACAGTCTCTGTAGGATACAGAGAAATGCACAATATTAACCACAACAACAAGTTTTTGCACCCTTCACACTCAATACTTGTTGACCCCTGCTGGCAGGTATTACAGCATGCAAACACTTTTTGAAGCTATCTTAAATTCTTTCGTATCTTGAATGTGGGATATTCTCCCATTCATCCTTACAAATGACCTCTAGCTCTGCAATGCTCTGAACACTTCCTGATGACAGCTGTTAGTTATTTCTTGTGAGCTAATTAACATCTGAGCTTAAAAATACTTGTGAAATTAATCTGAGACTTGGGAACACTTAAGGTGTCCAAACATTGGCACATCACAATTGAGTACGTGTTTTCAAACTTTGTTTGATTCATGAAGTAAAAACTACCTGTGCATTATTGTTGCAGGTCATATTGTCCTTTTCCCACAATTTACAAAGACTGTGTTTACATCTTTTAAAAATTAAAATAAAAGAAATCACCAAATCATGTTGTTTGTCAAGAGGTGGCTGAATTTTTGCATACAACTGTATAATTCAATATAATACTTGTCAACTGGTTGCATGAAAGTTGTTTTCTTGTCCTCTCTTCATTTTGTGCTGTTACAATACATTTTAAAAAAAGATTTTCACCTGGTTAAATAATGGAAGTGTATTCATGTTCGAGGCCAAGAGGTTCAGGGCTGGTGGTGCCACAACAAAGACTAATTCTTAAATAGACTTGGGGGCATCAAATTTGTTTGATGACAAATTTTTAAAATTGTACGCAATCCTTTAAATCTTAGAGATACAGAATATATGGTTTATACTGACCTTATTATGAGCAAGAGTGAGCCTCAGTTCAGGCTTTATAATTGCATAGGCCATCAGCAGATCCTGTACTTTCTTCAGTTCGTCTTTGCACTTCTTAGTGGAGGAATAATACTGCCTCCTCACGGGAAGGTTCATAAAAAGCTTCAGTACACTCACTGTTGTACCTGGAGAACACACAGAGCAAAGAACCGAGGCCACAGCTGTTAAACTGACTCTTGAGACAGACCAGAACTATCTGTCACAACCTGTTACAGAGCTGTGTCATATAACCAAAAGCTCATAGGTAGGGCTGGTTGATATGGAAAAAAAATCATATCACACTAATTTTATTCATATCATATGATATCAATATGCATCATGATATAAATCAAATCACTACTTTTTGGCAAGCTTAAATTTTCCATAATGCACCAGTTACCTGTGAAAACATACGAGAAAGAGTAAGAAATACACGTTGTGGTACTTATGGAAAAGTCCCTCCCTCCGCTCTTAGAATTATCCTCCCTCCAATATTATGTATTATTACCCCCACTTTATTCCTCTCCCCCAAGGCCCCCATCTTAAGATTTATTGATTATTATTATTGAACCCCATTTTATAAGCTTCTTAAGTCTCAATTATACAGCCGTGTGGTTTGCATGTATTAGTATTGCAGTAGGCACGGACTCTAACTTTCTGATATGTCATGGTTAAAGGGGAGAGAGTGGTCACTGCTACAGAGAACATACCACGTAGTGGATGATGAAGTAGTCCCATGTTTCCCATACAAGAAGCTCTGCCTGGGTAAATTGTATTTATTTCTCAGCTCTAAAGATTGACAGTGAGCCTGTTTCTATGCACACTAATACTATCATTGTTAGACACTCTGGAGTTACCAGATTATTTAAATGATCATGTAAACAGCATAATCTGATCTGTTTTATCAGATAACAGCAGTAATCTGATACTGAGAAATCAGATTAACACACTTGGATTTGTCCCTAATACTCCAATATCTACCTAAATCTATACAGGTTCATTTAATTTATTTTGTTCTTTTACATCTGCACAATTAAAATTGTAGAAAATAGAAGTTACATAGTAAAACATAAGTGGAAGAGAATAGAAGGAAGTTTGAGTCTACCATCACCATGTACATATGCCAAAAGAAATCTGATAATGGACTGGAACTTCTAAACCAAGGTTTTTCAATTATTGCTTTTCTTAAGTGCATGCAAATGTGTCAGATCTGATTATTACAATTATCCGACCACTAACAGTTATCAGATTTTTATGGTAATGTAATAGGCTGAATGATGTGACTCCATGAGTCCTGATTCAATAGACAGGAGCACTCATTCTCAGACACAGGGACAAAAGAGACAACCTGCACAAAACTTGAATGGAGCTCGTTTCCCAAGACCTGATGTTATGCACCCTGTTGACTATGGACATCCAGGATAGAGCTAAATATAACCCTCTGCAACACAGCACTTGACAACATTGTGCCCACACATATGTGGAGAACAGACATTGAACAACTATGATGATGAGAAATTCAGGACCAGTTTTTCAAATGACAATAGACTGCTAACAGAGAGTGCATTCCTGGGTGGAGGAATGAAATCATTTTGTTGCTCATGACAAAATTGATTCAATTATTAATTTCTTACCTTGACCCAAATGAGATGGCTTCTGGGAAACAATGTTCCCTGTGAGGTCAAGCATGTATTGGGTGCTGATGTCATCCTCGTTTGTTTTTGTGGTGATAGACACCTGAGGAGATGCAGAAAGGACAGTTATTGTATGTACAGCTCACAGAGCACCTTAATCTGGGGCTGTATTCACACAGCTTCTTGGTGTAAAGTGTTGTTCCAAAATTACACTGTCTTCATATTTCTTCTTTTCTTGTCTTTTCCTAAGTCACTCATAAGCTAGGACATAGAATATTTAGGCTAAGTTAGGAGCTCTGAGAGGTTTCACCATTTTTTAAAATTTAGAGCAAACTAGAGGAATTTGCACATTATCTTTCTTGGATGTTCAGTGCATATAATATCCCAGTCTAGTGAAAAATAAGCAGCTATTGAGACTTGGAAAACATATACAAGAAATAAAAAACTGATGACTTGGGCCAAACTTCAAGTCAGATGATCCTAAAAATATCCCTAAATATAATAACAATGTTTTACCTCAGCAACAGCACAGATGGAGCCTAATGCTTCTCCTCGGAAGCCATAAGTCTCCAGGTGGTTGAGATCCTCATGGCTACAGATCTTTGAAGTGAAATGTCGGACAGCCATTACAGAAGTATCTGCAGTTTTGATTCCATGGCCGTTGTCTCGTACCTCTATACGGTCCAAACCATAGTTCTCCTGCCAAGTGATATTCAGTACAAAAAGGACATGATGAAATAGAAACCTGAAGATAAATCAAAGAAACGACTGTGACTTCTTAAATTTATGTAGCAGCCAAGAAAAAATATAATTTGAAATTGTACCAGTTTAATGTCAATACTCAAAGCTCCAGCATCCATGGAATTTTCAACCAGTTCTTTTACAACATTAACCACAGAGGTGATGACCTGTGAGCTGGACAATAGCCGCACAGTGTCTGCAGGTAGCTGTTTCATGATTCTGGGTACCTTATAAAGAAAGAGGAATTGTTTTAGTTTCATGAAATGCAAAAAGAAATGCTGAACCCGTTCTGGATGATTGATTAAACTGCTGAAAAAATTTAATTGTCAATTTAGTCTGCATGTACTGCATAGCAAGCATAGATGACGACAGAAAAAGACATAAAGATGGCACACAGCACATACATAAATAACTGAATAACTGCAGTTTCATCTGATTTAAATGTAGGCTCAGTGGCGATTTTGCCTAGTCTTTGACATAATTAAATTCTATTTAAATATTTTTTTTTTACCATTTCATGATTCCTAAATCTTATGGAAACTGATCACCATGAATTGGGGACATGATGCAATAGAATGCATTTAACACTATACCAGTGTAAACCAAAACAGCTCGATTTATGACATAAATATTTAAACTAAGCTATTTCTTATAAATATATGGTTGACTTTAGATTTCATTTTAGTTAGCTCATTTTAGTACATTTGAGTAATATTATGTATGTACAGAAAGATTCTGTATAAGTAGCTCTGTTTAGCTTAGCTTAGCTTTAGAATTTTGTTACCCGTACACGATAAATCCTTTACATACGAACATTACAAAAATATTCAAGTTCTTTAAGCTAACAAATTTAGAAACAATGTACTGTCAAGGGAAACGCCACTGTCAATATTTTTGCATTTGAACAGCAATTTATAAGTTGACATTAGCTTAAAGAAACTTTCAAAGAAAAAAATGCTAAAACCACTTACTGACAAAGTAAAACTTAAATAAACACGGCAACCTGCAGACTCGTCATACACTAAATATAAGAGCATAAAAATACCCAAATACCAGATTTGACGACGTTTTTGCGCCTGCACTCACAGATTATTCATAACAACATGCAGAAAGCACACGGCGGAAATGGCTCGATTCCCGCCCCCTCTGGTGTTCACTGATTGGTTAAAAGTGACACGAGGGCTGGGAGATAACGGTGGGAATTTTATCCCAGGGCTTTACCTGGAAGGTAAAACCGTTTTTGCAAAATCTAGTCTTTTGAGTAAAACTGTATGTTCAAAACAAACTTAGTTGTAACAATCCTACAGAACTCTGACATGCAACCTAAACGCTCATATAATAACCATTTGTTAAAAAAAAAAAAAAAAAAAAACTAGCTGAGGGCGGTCACAGACGTTGCTTTGTAGATGCGTCTATTTCCGTTCGGCTCAGTCTACTTGCTGTTTGCGCTGCTCCCGTCAACAAGGGGACATAGAAGCATTTCTCTCCGTAGCAGCTTGTTTCTGTACACACCTCTGCTGCTCGCTCCTAAGTGTAAGTGTGCAACCCTTCGTTTCTGCGTTTTATTTTATACTTTAAATCACATGGTCTTACTTACGTTTATTATGAACGTAATGATGATGACGAAGTTGGTTTACGAAATTGAGTCGGCTGGCTCGGGCTATGTACTGAAAAGTCGTTTATATATCATTAATACAGCGAGCGTGACATTAAAGAACTGATAATAAGGACTTAACTGAAGACACCGAGATGGTTTATACTTTCCACATCTCCTAATTGCTCATTTAAATTGAAAACAGTGTCGCATTTAGCTTTAGCACTGCATAGTATTCAGTAAATAGACTTATCCAGTACTATTTAGCACTAAAGCTCCTAACGTAACTATATAAAACTTTACATTTTTCTAATAACTATTTACAATTTATCAGCCGTTCTCAGATGTTTCTTTCTGTACGTATGTGGTCTTGTTATCTATTGTTTAACCAAATTAAAAATCATATTTACAATATAATGTATCAATATAGACGTGGACAACTGTATCCCAAATGCAGGAGACAGTACGTGAATCATTGCAGAGAGTCATTCCCCTGCATGTTCAAACTTGTGTACCAGTATTATAGATCAATCTTATATTTGACAAAAGGAGTTGTGCCCAGTATGTTTTCAACCAGTAAGAATTGGAGGAAAAACATAATTTGCTTGTGTAAATACTAAAAATCATTTGTTACGATGTAACATATGCTCTGTTCTTTTTAAAATCAATTTTGTCATCAGAAATTGTGCCACAGAGTAAAGTTCGACAAGATTATACAAGGTGCTTATTGTGTTATTCAAATCAAGGCCAAAGTGCATACATGGGACTATGGTACTGTCACTTCCAAAGATCCAATGTGGTCAAGTGTCATGTGATGTTAAAGTCTCATTACTGTAGTGTGTATATAATTGTAGTTTACAGTTAATATGTAAACAATATAAAAACCACCAATTGAAAAAAAAAAAAAACTCTCACAGGCAATAGAGCTTAGAGAATAGAGATTTGTTGCACAAATTTTCATTCAATTGTTTGTTATTGCTTGGATTACTTTTTAGTGATGCATCACATGGGATCGCAACCACTTGAAGTCAAAGCTGGGAGACATAGACAAAAAATCACATGTATATTTCTTTGTTATAGACAGTTTACAATTGTTTTCTGGCTATACAAATTGAAGATAAAATATGATTACAAGTACTATTCCTTTACTAAAACTATAGGCCATGTGTCACTGGAAAAATGCATTCACTGTTAATATATTACAAGGAGCAAATATGTTTTAAGTTTTAATTTTTTATTTTTCTTGGAACAGTCTCAGAGGAATGCCTGATTTTGAGAAGTAGGCATTTTTCCCATTTTCAAAAAGCAAAAGCTTGATTAATTGAATTAATTCAATATATTGCCCAACTTTACTGGAAGCTTGCTAACATACTTATTCAGCTGTTTTTTCTTCATAAAGAAATAAATGGTGGCCATCAAATCAAACGTTGTACTACCTCCAGCCCTTAACAAAAAGTGGAAAACTATTCATTTGTAGTTGCAGTTATAGTAGTACACTAATGTGATGCTGCTACAGTGTTGTTGTTGTTGTTGGGGTTTTTTTTTTGGAGGGGGGGGGGCACGCCCACACAAATATTATTGTGTAGAAGGGAGGCTTTTAAGCAAGGGGTTTACCACACTGGACACTTTTTCTTCAAGATCTCCAACAAATAATGTATGTTTAAATTTTAAGGAATCACAGTAACACTGGCATATATTCTCCTGACCTGGAAGGAGTGTTTGAGTAGAATGTAAGACCATTTAACAGGATGATTGTCATTTTCCTCAACAATGTAATTATTCATGATCAGGAATGTATAACCACCATCTCATTTTTAGCCAGGAAAATATAATATAATATAAATATAAAATATAAAAATATAATTTAAATAAATAATAAGTTAAATGTCAGTCACATCATTCCACTACAAATGCCATAGAATACAGAGTATAACAGGCATATAATCACAGTTTTGCTATATGGGATCAGAGTAGAGTGAATAGAGAAGAAAATAGAAGACACCCAAAGTCTACAGAAGAACTCTGACAAATTATAAAGGAAGCTTGCTGTAACAGGCCACGAAACAGATTATACGAGTATGCTTCAATAAAATTTGAGATGCACCAAATGCAAATTTCATACTAAATACTAACTTTCACCCGTACATACCTTTTTAGTTCAGCTATTTTTGTGTGTTTTTAATACTGTGCACATCAGTATGGTCATTACATCTCCGAAAAAGGCCTAATGTAAAGATGTCCTAAGACTGTTGAATGTTGTGAATATATGAATTTCTTTTGTCCACAGAGCAGAATGAATGTGGGTGTGGCACACAGTGAGGTGAACCCAAATACCCGGGTCATGAACAGTCGAGGCATCTGGCTGACCTATGCACTTGGTGTTGGAATACTTCACATTGTGCTCTTGAGCATACCTTTCTTCAGCGTGCCAGTGGTTTGGACTCTAACTAATGTCATACACAACTTTGTAAGTAACCTTCACACACTGTTACTGCAGCTTTACAAAGGCAGACCCATAAACAACACTACTTATTGTAAAATTTCTTTCCAAATCTGATTAGTTTTCAGAGAATGTTTTCATTATTACACATTTAGTTTTAGCCATATAAACTGTCTCAGAGCTTGAACGGATGCTGCATGGAGCCAGTCGGACAAACACCCTGGTGTCTGTTACCTTGTGTTGAGGTGATGCTCGTGTATGTTTGGTAAGATGTCCTCTATTTTGGGGAGGGTGTCCTTGTGACTGCCAGACACGTGACATATCCTGATAATTTCCTCACTCCACATGAGATCTGCAAGGAAAGTGACCTTTCATTGTGACAACAGCCAGGCTCAAATTCAGAAACAAAGTCACTTAGTGTGGCATCTTCTAGTTGTGCAGGCAAAAGCAGATTGTGAGGATTGTGTATCACAGCCAATACAGAAGCCTATTAACAGCAACAACTAGGTTCACTATAGCCTATTGTTTTCCACACAATGAAACAGCAGTGTGTTGATTTAAACTCAGCCATAAGTCATCATTTTATGTTTATTACTTTTTCCTCTAATTTAAAGCTGAATTCCAGTGTTTAGGCACAGAAGCATATCATTGAGATCTCAAAATAGATACTTGAGTTTGGAATAAATCGGTCCTTCAATACTCTAGATGCCAGAAGTACTGCATCAACCCAAACTTTGCGGTTGTTAATCATATTGTTGTAATTATCATAGCAGTTCATTACATTTCATGGACTTTGGAACCACAGCCATAAAGTTAACATATTTAACAAAAGCCTTTGAGTAAGTAGTCTAACATATTTCACACACATGTAGTCAAAACTGAAAGTACTAGAGTATAACAATGTAACTTGGGAAGTTCATATTTGTTTAGGAGACTAAAATGAACTGAGTTTAACCCCATGGTTTTGGTTTTAAGTGCCTTTGCCTTGAAAATGAAATGGAATGTATTCATATCCTTTCCTGATTAGAAGAAAAGCTGACTAAAGGAGATGATTTTAATTCAACATGGGTACTGAATAATGAGTAATTCTGTCTTTTTTCTCTCAGTTAGCAGCAGCTTTCAATTAAAGCCTGATTTTTATCATCAGTGTCAAGTACAAGGAGATGCAGCACATGTAGATGATGATTGTTTAGTCCATTCCCAAAATTACAATATGAAAACAATACTAAGTGGACCAAATGTATATATTTTGCAAAAAATAAAAACATGAACATTGGTTCAGTCTTTCATGTGTGAAAACATCTTGAAACACACAAAGTTGATATACTGGTTTAAGCTAGCCTACAACCAGGGAAACAGAAGTCCTGAAATTCTTGGTTAATGCTGGTAGCAATGATTAAAATAATAATTTAACCAATATTTGACAGACTTTTTTTTTTAGATTTCTTGATTTACTTTCTCATTTTGTTGGGAAGACTTAATATCTACTTTACTTTACTTAACTTTACTTAAATCAAGTGACACAGTTCAACACGACACAAGCTACTAGAGATTTGGGCAAAGCACTTTAATAGAGCACAAAAACTGGAACAAAACTGAAACAGAATTGCATTGAGTGCAGCTGCAGTTGTAAGTGGTGTCTTGGCTGTAATCGAACAAGGAGCTTTTAGAACATCAACAGATGAACACTACGTTGGTGAATGTTGTCTTTGCTAATAGGCTTATGGCAGTTAAAAAGTAAACTACCAACAATCAGCCAACAGTATTGCTATATCCAGTATATTTCTGATGCTGAATGTGGCTCAGGATGTAGAGTGGGTAGTCCAGCAACTGAAGGGTTGGCGGCTCAAATCCTGTTCTGTCCTAGTCACGTACTATTGTGTCCTTGAGCATGATACTTCACCCACCTTGCCTCCAAACAACATACTGAATGTTGAATGTCATAAAGTGGTGGTGGTTGGAGGGGTAGTTTAGATTGGTAGTCACATTTCAACCCACCCCCAGAGAGTGACAGTGACTGAATAATGGATCAGTAATGTAAAGCTCTATAGAAATCCATTCCATTATTATTAGATTGACAAAGTGTTAACATTGTTAAATACCCATATACCACAGCTGACAAAGCAGTTTGGGCAGTTTCCTTTTAATTAATCTGCTATAATGTTGTAGTTTCTGCACAACTGACTTGAGTCTTTTTCCCCCCTCCCCCAGGGGATGTATGTGTTTATGCATGCAGTGAAAGGTACACCTTTTGAGACTCCTGACCAAGGAAAGGCCAGACTTCTAACACACTGGGAACAGCTCGACTACGGTGTGCAGTTTACTTCATCCAGAAAGTTCTTCACCATCTCTCCAATCATACTGTATGTATTTTATTTTTACACTGATCAATTAAAATCATCATCTCACAGGCAAATTTGCAGTTTTATAGAGTCCTAATAATATACAATATTAAAAAGACGACCCATCATGTAGGACAACTCAAATCCAGTGAAAGTGACATGCACCAAATTTTTCTCCTTGTATTGGAGGGGTTGTATTTATAATTTATCCTGTGTGCTTGATTCCACAGATATTTCCTCGCAAGTTTTTACACCAAGTATGACACAACACACTTTGTCATAAACACTGCCTCTCTTCTGAGTGTGCTCATCCCCAAACTGCCACAACTACACGGAGTGAGAATTTTTGGCATCAACAAGTATTAAAATTCTTGTAAATGCTGTGCCTCATAGCAATGAACGTTAATTCCTGTGTAATCTGTATTGCCGATGTGTGTCCTAAGTCATACAGTTTGTGTGAACATCACTGTTATTTAGATACTTGAGGCTTAAGATGAAATGTTAAACAGGAGTGTGTTATGAGGCAACAAGATGCCATATGCATTACTAACTTATGTGAATATTTAATGATGTATTTTGGCCTGCACAAACCTGGGCTGGCCCAGGCATCAGTAAGGCTTTTGTTTTGTTTTTTTGCGCTAATTTCACATGGTGACACAAGTTGTGGGAGTATGAATCTATTTCTATCTACAAAGATGTCCCAGATGTATTTTTCAAAGATGTCGACTTAAGGGTAGGAGCCTGTGGCTCATTGTTTATTGGTACGCTCTCATTTTGTAATGGGTATCAAACTAATTCATGTTGAGTGAAGAATGGAACCCTACTCTTTATTTGCATGATCTTGTTTGGTTGTGAATCAGTCCTTATTTGTAACTTAATCAAAACAGGGCAGGCATTTTTCATTGTACAGTTTTTGTTCATGTCCTGTGTAAATGTATTAAAGAAAAAGTCTTGTATGTCGACAAACTCTTGTTGGTTTAAGTGTTCACTGAGGGAGGGCTGCTCTGTCTCTGTATTCATGTAGCTGCTCTGTTTAGATTGACTTGTCGCTATCCTCAAGGCAGCTAGTCCTGCTTTTATTTGGCTATAGCTCATAATGTTCTTGATATTTCTCATTCTTAATCTTATTAAACTGTTTGTGCCCAGAAATATTACCATCTCCCATGATTGTGTATTGCATGGATTCCAATAAATGTAGAATATGGGGAGTGTAACACTACTGTCCACATTAACTCAGAATATTGTATACTTGGTTTAGTTAGTACAAGTATGAATAATGCCTTTTCCAAGCTGTCCTAAACTCCAGGCGATTGGTGCCACATTTGTGGTGAAATGTTGACCTTTTCATAAAACGATACAGATTTACAGTTTGCCCTGAAAACTCCTCAGACTCATGGCAGCCAGTCAATGAATCCATCCACTATTTACCTGGACAGTTTATGAAGTTGTATGGGTCACTGTAATCTTTTACCATCAAAATAATTAAAGATTAAAACAACCAGTGTGTTACCATCTTTGGTTCAGGGGATATATGATATGAAAGTCATTTATGGCAGAGAGTAGCATTGCCACAAGTCAATCTCTGATAATAAATAGGATCACAAACTGTACAACTCTCATGCATTTTTATGGAAAAGTGAATTTTTTTCCCCCACATCACCTGGACTATTTGGAATAAGTATTTTTTTTTTTGCTGTGCACTTAGCACTTTGACAGAACAAAAAACAAACCCAAGAATTATCAGGAAAAGCAGTACCACGCACCTGACTGAAGATTAATTAGTGTTTGGGGAGTAAGTACTCGCACGTATTAGGTAATGAAATCCAAAATAATGGCAATTAAAAAAACAAGTACAACCAGTCCTAATCAAAACGTTAGTGACTACGTTGGAGTTACATTGGAATACATTTGTTTTGGTAAAAAGGTGTAATATATTCTGTAACCCCAAATTTGTTAATATTTGTGATTGGTTGATGGTTGAATTTTACAGCCTACACAACGACATAAAATTTAATGACAGTTATTGTAAACGCTTGATTGCTTTCATTGCTGTCACACAACCAGTTACTAGGTTTAGGGGACAATTAATTTTTCCTACAGGGCTAGGAATTGTTAGTTGTTTTTTTTTCCTTCAATAAATTAAATCATCATTTAAAAACTGCAATTCTTTTATTTTCTCAGGTCAACTTTGTCAAATATCATAGTTTGTTTGATGAGCTAAAATAGTTAAGTGATAAATATGCAAAAATCTAAGAAATCAGGAAGGGAGTAAATACTTTTTCAAATCAAATCAAAATGTATTTATATAGCACCAAATCATAACAAAGTTATCTCATGACACTTTACACAGAGCTAGTGGAAACCAGACTGAAGCCAATTTACAGAAACCCAACAGAATCCTCCAGGAGCAAACACATGAAAGTGGTGACAGTGGTGAGGAAAAA
>JAQQZY010000015.1:4993240-5008922 GCA_030068375.1 Ostorhinchus rueppellii
TGCATGAATGGAACTACATGGAACTGGAACTACTTGATGAGCACCACCACAACTACACGGACAAGTGATGCTAATGACTTTCACAACACTGTATGTGAAACACGTCTAACATGACTTGCATCATTCACCTCAAACCATCCAGTGAGCCTTTGTGTCCTAAAGGTGGTAATATTGTCAGTCTAAAGATAACGATCCCTCTCAGGTTTATCATTTAATTTGACATTCATCAGAAAGCACTGCATTTGTTAGGTCATCCAAACCACCTAATGGAAGGTCAGCACCGTGGTAGGAATGCAACTGTTTTCCAATGACACTTTCAAGAAACTCAACCTATTAAAAAGTTTATTCATGAAATCATTTGTGTAAAATAGAAATGCCATTCCAGTTGCAGAAAACGAGTTTTGTTTGTTTTTTGTCTGTGTCCATATTCAAACTTGATAAGTCAGTTAAATATCAGTCTTCACTCCTTCAAATGTTCCTTTTTAAAGTGGTCTTCCAGCTCATTCAGATCTTCACACTGCTTGCTCAGAAGTCCTCTGTAAACCTCAAAGCGATGGTTCAGATCTTTCTGCGTGTGGAGTTTATATTTGGTCCCCAAGGCCCCATCGGTCGAGGTGGTCCCGTAGAACACGCGACCTATTCTCGAGTGGACCAATGCCATGGCGCACATGACACAAGGTTCTCGCGTTACATAAAGGTCGTACCCGGTGCATATGTACGGCTGAGTGGCTGGCTCTCCCTCCGACGCGTTTTCAGAGGGATTTGAGGATGGTGGAGCAAACTGGCACGCTGGATATTGGTCATAAGAGTAACATCCACCACCCTGGCTCCGAGCCACGAGGTCAATGCAGACCATGACGGCGTGATGGAGGGGATGCTTGCCTCTGCAGTCGTGGCTCACTGCAACGATTCTATCCATGGCAGAGTCGACGACTACAGCCCCCACCGCCTCCATCCCCGCTTCCTTCCCTGCTTTGGCGGCAGTCAGTGCAGATGTCATGTACATGTGCATTTTGGCTTTTTGAAGAGGGCTGAAGAGTTCCCCCTTCAGCGCAACCGTTACCTGCTTGTCCTCGTGAAAGGCAGTGGGCCAGTGTTTACTCGCAATCTCGAACTGGGGTCGGGTTAAAGGTGGGCGCGCAGGAACCATAACTACAAATGGCTTGCCCAATCCATCACGTCGAAAATCTGAAGGCAGCAGGGAATCAATGCTGACCATCTTTTCTTGAGCGTCTACGTCACTGACCCTGCAAACCAAGACCTCCAGAGGGTGGGGGCTGCCCTCCTCCTTGCACGCCCGCACCCTCTTTACGTGTTGAAGGGTTATCATTGGATAGAGGCCATTGAGCTCCCTAACAAGTCTGGATGTCTCTTTCTTGTCAACAATGGGTGCAGCAAATGCCTCTATCAGCTCAATGTCTTGTGACTGCTCATCTGACAGAACAGGATAAGCCACCCAGGAGTCCGTGTCACACGCTGACCCTTTCCGGCGTTTCTTCTGTGGCTCCATTGTTTGGGCACTCTCCTGTGGAATATGATTTCAAACCAGAACAAAACAAAATCAGCGTATTTGCAAGGTGAAGGATATGAAGATAAATGCATCAGCAGAATTACATGATTGATCAGTTTGTTTTATCAGCTTTAGTGCAGAAGACTTCTGCTTTGGATAGCTCCTGTATTTTTCTTAACACAGATCTCCTGGTAGGTGTTTTAGCTTTGTGGTCTCAACAGTTAGAACAAATTAAAGCATAAATAAGCCACATTTTTTTCATGGCAAGACCTATTTTAATGATCGATGATCAATCTCTTTACAATTTAGTATTGCACCAAAAAAAAACTATGTTCAGACAGCAGGTCTTAATGCACAATTTGGATTTTTTTTTGGGTGAAATCCAACGTGTGCTTGTTCTTATTACACATTAAATGTGACTTCTATCACTTTTGAGTATAAACTGAATGCGACCCTGACGTGACCCACATGTGCAAAAGAGGTCCCGATGTAAAACGTGACCAGGCAGGCATGCACTGTGTTTATGTCAGTAAATATGGAGGCATCTCGTCTCAGTGTGTGTGTGTTGTGGCTGTTGTTTTTCCTGGCGCTCCTCCTCCTGGGATGCAGAATTGTTAAGTTTTTCACGTTCCAATTGATGTAAAGGTTGGATAAATGCAGCCTGGCCGTTCAGACCGAAATCACAGTGCAAACTAGAAAAGCACAGACCTCCGCCAAGGTAGTGTTGGTCTTTTTTTTTTTTTTTTAAGGTAGTGTTTTATTTTCCTCCACTAGATGGCCCTGAATGACCTCATATGCAGATCTGTGCCTCCATGCCCTATCTTGCAATGATACAGAATCCTTTAAAAAAATTTCTGGATCCAGATCACCTCCAAAATTTAATAATCTCTTCCTTGACCCAGAGCGAACATATCCTGAAAATTTCATCAAAATCTGTCCATAACTTTTTTAGTTATTTTGCAAACAAACAAACAAACCTACAAACCCTGACACAAATATAACCTATTTGGCGGAGGTAAATATCAGATACGTATCAGATTTAGGACCACTTATGAAAGTGGCCTGAGTCAGATTTAAAAAAAAAAAAAAAAAAAAAATCAGATTTGTGCTGTTCAAAATGTCTAACAGGATACAGGTCACATACGCGCAAAATGAAAAACAAAAAAAAAAAAAAAATCAGATTTGGGCCACATTTTCCTGGAGTCTGAACATAGCCTGAGACATGCTTTTTTAAGCTGAACTAAGAGATAAGATATGACTTTATTTCTGCCACCGTGGGTAAATTTCACAGTTAACAGCAGCAACAAACCACAAGCAAGAGCAGAGAAAAACCACAAACAAGTGTTCTAAAGAGAAAAATCAGGGCTGTGGTATTCGTATAATTATTTATGCAAATATAGAATTAAAATGAAGTATTATTTACATATTTAAATTGTGGTTGCACATTGTATGAAGGGGACTTCTACTGTGAACCGTTACAGGGTCAAAACACAGTAATGTCCCGTCAGAGAGCGAACTTGAATTGTTTGCCGTTCCAACATTTATTTCAATATAAAGTAGCTCCTTGTTTTGGATAATCCTTTATGGTCCAACTAAAGCAAAAATGAACTTAAAAGTAAAAATGTGGGTCCTTTATCAACACGGCTCTGTCAAATTGTCTCTAAAATGTCCTGTCAGAGATTTCAAATACCGTGTTTTGACCCTACATAGTCTGATGGCTGCGGGGAGGAATGACCTGGATGTCAAACTCTGGTACTGAAGGAACTGCTGAATAGGAACGAAAAACGTCAATGCTCTTGTAATTTTATCTGGTCTCACAATCCAGACTTATCTCCATATTCTCACTGGTATATCTTTAGACCAATCACAATTGCTCTATGTTACACCAAGCTCAGGATGGAGACTGGTGCCAGGGAAAGAACTTATTTTTGTGGAACATTTACATTTGAGGAGACAAATCCTGGCATTGAAACATTCAAAATCATGTTAAAGAAAATTATAAAAAAAAGGACCAAGTATTAGGGCTGTGCAATTAATTGAATTTTGATCACAATTTTAATTTTGTTGTCAATCTCAAAACTTATATAATTGACGATTTATTTTCCATTTTGTTTTGTTTTTTTACACAATTTCTGAGACACGCATGCACAATACATTCCATTCCATTGTAAAACAGCTGTAAAGTACATATTAGTAGCCAAAATGTATTTTTAATTTGAATGGTTTCCATAAAGAATCAATAAAGTGTTTTTTTGAGAGAAATGCTGAATAAATGCATTGTGAAACTCAAAATTAATCATTTGAATAATTGTGATTTCAGTATTGACCAAAATAATCGTGATATTGTTTTTTTTTCCATAACTGAGCAGCCCAACCAAGTATGTCTAATTATATGATCCAAGTCTGTATGAAAGCTTGTCATTTTCAGACTGTAGTTATTCACTTGAGGGAGAAGAATGTTGACTGAAGCACTTGCCCAATGACAGGATTATTCCCACAGTAGCCTACTCCCTGCAAGTCAGACCAATCTTTACAAAAATCTGCAAAGTCAAATAAAAAAATAGAAATATTGTAATGGTGATAATAGTTTGACACACCACTTCTTTCCTCAAAATCATCTTGAACAGATATTCTGTGAGGATGGAGCCTGGTGGACAACAACACCTAAACACTTAGTTTAAATTGACCTGATTATTATGCACTATAATGTATTTTACTACACTATTAATTTACATAGAAAGGCCTTTTTGTCAGTTAGAAAACCAGAACAAAAACACAAAATTAAGTCTCAGATCCTCGTGTAATTCTCCACAGCGCTCCCATGAGCTGAACCATGTACTGTGTGTAAAACACTTGACAGATACCTTCTGCTGGGCATACATTTGTATTTTATTTATTTAATCAGGTAGGAACCAGTTCTCATTTACCATGATGACCTGGCCAAGAGACAGCGTAACAATCAGATAAAACAGTAAAACCGAAAGAAAGAAAAGAACATAAAATCTCACTATCACAATTTTATGTAAACCAGATTCTCCACAATAGAGATGGATGAACATCATGTCTGCTCACTGGCTAACACCATGTCATTTGTTTGTGGCTGCATACTGTACTGCGATTGGTTGTTACAGCTGTCAAATGCCTCTTTTTATCATATCAAATAACGCACATCCTAAGGGAACTGATTAGAAGTCACAGTGAGTACAAGTCACTCATAAAATTTACTTACAAAGACTGAAATTACCTTTGGAAAAGATTTGTTGGATGCAAAGTTACAGATTTTGATGTCTGACCTACATTATGGGGGCTGGATTTCGGACTTAAAACATGCATACCTTCCTCCTCAGCCCTTAAGTGACTTTGTAACATTCTTTTTTTATGAATGAAATAAAGAAATAAACTAACAAATCACACAGTAAACCTCTGAATGTTTTGGTGAGTATGAAAATGGTGTTCATTTGTGAGGACTTTAACAGTTACCAGGTTTCATCTTAGCTGAACAACGATACAAGATCTTGGGCTGATGTCCAGCACCGTCTACCTGCATCGTAAACACCTATTAACCCTCTTAAACAGCTTTTTTCCAAGAGCTGTCAAAATACTCAACGAAAGTTTACACTGAGGAACAATGTCACCTCACCACCTGTCATATTTGCACTGTTTTATTGTGATATTCCACACTGTATGTATTGACATTTGCACTGGAATCATTGTCTGCACCTCTATTACTTGCTGCTAGTCACTTTATTATCCTGTGTACCTGTTAACTGGACAACCTCCTCTGACTCTCCCACCCGCTCCTTCTCCCGCTCTCCTTTATTTATTTTTATATATTCTATTTTAGTTGTAGTTTTATTGCATTTTATTTTTTATGACTATTATGTATGCATGGTAGTGGAGCTCAAATCTCATTGTACTTCGTATAATGACAATAAAGGCTTTCTATTCTATTCTAAAACCACGGGGCTCACCGGTGATCCCAAGGCTTGTGTATTTCGAATTACTATAACTCCTCACTACATCGTGCAATTTTAATCCTTCAAACTGCCCCTGAAAACTGGACAAGAATAGTCTCAGAAACTACCACTGCTAAAATAAAATAAAAAAAACCCATCTGGTTATAGTTGTTTTGTAACATGGACTCAGAAAGCTCCAGAAATGTCAAACTGCCTGAGTTGTTGTAAAATAGTTTGAATTAGATTTTTGCAATCTTACAAATGTCCAATCTGCACTTTTCAAGAATTTATAAAAAGACGGTTGAAGAAAACTCAATTCCGTTTTTGTCCTTTTCTTCTTATAACACAGTTTTAGGCATTTAATGACATAAGAATGGTAAATACTTGACAGATTTTGGAAAAAGGGTGCAAATTATTTACACATGGGGCATTTTTTTGACACAATTATTGACAAAAATAGACAAAAAAGACCAGGTGTTTAAATATATCTGTATGGTGCTAAAAGGGTTAAGGGAATGTCTTTTGTTACAAACAGGTCACAAACTATAGAAATCAACCCCAACAGAGCCCTGAAACTGCTGCAGTATGACTCAACACCCTTTAAGAACCTAAGACCCTTTATGTATTTTTTCTTTTAATATGGCACCCATTTGAACAGCCTTTGCTATAATTCAGCACTATCCACTCGTGGTAAGCCTGTGCAATTAATTGAATTTTGATCACAATTTCAATTTTGTTGTCAAACGATCTCAAAACTCCTATAATTGAATTGAAATGATTTATTTTCTGTTTTTCTTTACACAATTTCTGACAGACGCGCATGGACAATACATTCCATTCCATGACAGCTGTAAAGTACGTATTTGCAGCAAAAATGTAATTTCAATTTGAATGTTTTGCATAAAGAATCAATAACAAAGTGCTTTTTTTTTTTTAGAGAAATGCTGAATAAATGCATTGTGAAACTCAAAATTGATCGTTTGAATAATCATGATTTCAATATTGACCAAAATAATGGTATATTGATCCCCCCCCCAATAATCGAGCAGCCCAAACTAGTGGTTAATTTATCCATTAAGTTAAAAATGGATCGTGATCAAAAAATGACAACTACTCATTAAGTTGTTCAAAGGACAGACTCCAGAATGTGTGTATACTGTTTTTAATTTGTTAACTCTTTGCATTTGACAGTATTTGGTCATGTTGGCTGTTCTTTTGAGACAATAAATTATACCTAGAACACACGCATTAACGTTTTATATGTTTGGGGGTTTTTTTGCAATGTCATTCAGGATTGGAAGGAGTATTAATTATGCATCATTACAGTCATTCATGAGCAAAATACCAATTAAGTGATGGCAGCAGCTTCACAAAATCTAAGTGGTTGCTTTTCAGTACTCATTTGTGCAAAAAAAAAAAAAAAAAAAAAAAAAGACGTACAGTAGATAAATTCTGATGTAGTGATTATTTAAGTCATGTAATCGTTCAGCTGTTTGCAGTATCTTCTCAGGTATTCCGATATGTTCTGATATTACAAAGAATGAAAATGTCTCATAGCATAACAGGTAGTGTGAAATAATGACCAGACCAAATTATTCCTGTCTTGTCCATAAAAATAAATGCAAGGGAATGCTCTACTTCCGTCTACCATGGGTATCATAGCTTATTTGCATTTTCATTTTGGTTACTTTTTCAGAGGTTTTCCTCTAATTTGCTTGACATTTATGCAAGAATGGTTCCTTCAGAGCCCAGTAGTGGCCCAGAGGAGGTACTTTAACCAAGCTCGGTGTTTGCTGCTTCATTAGCTGCTATGCAACTTCTCACATTCCTAGACCTTTGGTTGTTTGTGCAGTACTCCTGCCACCAGATTTTCGCTGACTCTGAATTTGTTATCATTAGTCCAACAATAACTTAAGACATGACAACAGCACACCAGTGACATAATTAACATGAAAACTGAATAAACCAATAAATAAAATACAATGGCACTGGAATCTGCTATCCTTAAAATCCATCATCATCAAGTTCATCATCATAACTTCTACTTAATGAGGCTGAATTGATGTTAAACAAAGCTAATATAGACATACAAGGAATATTATTCATAAAGCAGCCTGCAAAGCTGATGGCACTTGGTCTTCTATCATAAACTATCCAGTCAACATGCAGTTTGTTGTTATTTTCTTCCCAGGATAATCTTGTTCTTCATGACTTTGGGCACATGGCGGATGGTCAGTGACACTCTGGTGCCTCTGTTCAGGGTGTCCCCTGGCTGGGCACCAGTGGCAGACAGGTTGACCACTTTGTCTGTCAGCGTGTCCTCGCTGCACGCTCGGATACCATGAAGAAGCTTTTGATACATGTCATCCTGCAGGATCAGGAGACTACGCTGCCTCACCAGCAGGGAGAACAGGTAGCGGTTGTCCTCTGTCTGCAGCATGTTGGTATCTGAGCTGCTGCTGCTGACTGGTGAGTAGAAGTCTAGAAGGGTGTGAGAGCCCAGGCTGATGGTGGTGACAGTGGGATGATACAGAGGGCCATCCTCATGAGGCATGATCCCTTCTCCTTGTTTATACTCATTCACCAGCACATGATTTGCCTGTTTCCCACTGAATGCACCCAGAGAGGAAATTTTCTCACAGTGGGTCTGAAGCCATTCTGGGATCTTCTCAGCGAGCATGCCTTTGGGATGTGGTAACCCTCCCCAGTTCTGAAGCCTTCTGCCTGACAGATGAGTCCATTTGGTTTTTGGAGATTTATAAACCTGCTGTAAAAGGTATGTCTCCTCCTCCTCAGATATAAAATCTGGGATGTAATATACTGTTGGCGGAGCGCCACTTACGACAAACTGCTTCAGTTCTTCTGAAATACAAGCTGGGTGTTCCATGCTTCCTTTAGGAAAGTCAAAATAAAATTCTTGTTAAAATGAAAGTTAATCATCTAATGAATCTTGGTCATTTGCTACTGATGACCAAGTCATTTGTTGAAGCATGAGGGTTGCTAAAAGATTTTCTAATCACCTAGAAAACAGTAAATGTCTGTTTGCTCACACTTGTCATTTCCTGATCCAGTGCATTTTTGTAGACATTAAGTCCTTGATTTACCCTTCATGGCTTTAAATGTGCCCGATAATACACATTACATGTAATATGTGTGAAAAATATTAAATATAGGAAGAAAAATTCAAGTACAGCATTTTAACATTCTCTTTAAAGTAATATATGTTATCACTTAACACATACAATGAATAGCATTTTGCCATCACTTGAAAACATTTTATAAATCTAAAAATGTGAGATACACCTTCTTGACACATACATGATCAGAATACACTACAGCAGAATATAAGCATAATCTAATGGACGACACACCACAGGTAAAACTACACTGCAAAAAACGACAACTTCGAATGATTATGACTTTTAGGTTTCTGTAAATTTGAGAGTCTGGCAGCAGAAAACTTAGTGGCTCTTACCGAAGTTAATAGTAGAATCACTCAACTAGGCGAAGAGAGCCTTACTACTTCTATCCCAAATGTTAAGCAAAAGCAGTTTTCAGTAACTACTGAAACCATTCAGTCCGACATTTTCAAAAGCATTGAATGTAGCACGGTTTGCTGTGGGGATCGCTCGGTTTCGACATGAAACCGCGTCACTATTGAAATGCTGGTAACAGCAAAGTACTGCTAATATACAGCGATATAAAAACATGTACACTTTGGTAATTAAATCACGAAAAATATTCCTTTACCTCTTCGTTTATCGATAAGAATCATCTGCTGAAAATACCGGCAGAAGAGAGAATCTCTTAGATGTCAGGCCCCATGCTTAGTAGTGTGTGCAGCTGAATAAAATGTCCGCCGGAAGCATGTCTCAAATATTTGGCCCTATAATTTGTTTTTAACCATTTTACGGAATTATTGAATTTTAAAAAGCTAAAATTAAATTCTATAAGCACATTTTAATTTTAAACTACATTTAAAAGCGTATTTTGGCAATTATTCTTGTACTTGACGGAATCTCACACACATGTTGATGGACGGAATTATTTACAAGTTACACATGAAAACGGCATTGACAGAAAATAGGTATAAGTTAAAGCAAATGTAGCGTCGCATGTACTCAGTTTCAGCAAACCTTGTGTGTTATTGTCAGCGGAATGTTTTGGATTGTTGTTGTAAAACCTCAATGATGTTGTATTGTCCGTATTTAGGAGACTTTAAAGTGTCCTTCTGAGGGGAAGTCACTCTGATCTTTAAGACTGTTTACATCTAGGTTTATATGTAGCCTAATAGCTTCTTTACCATGCTCCCCTCAAAAGTACCAATTCTGACGAGGCTGCCACAGTTCCAGCATATATTTTGGGGGAGACACTCATATGTAAAGGCCACCAGCTCCTCGCTAGTTTTGGGCATCGAGACGAGCTGTGATGACACTGGAGCAGCAGTGTTGGATGAGACCGGTGCAATACTGGGGGAGTCTCTGCATTCACAGAAAGAAGTGCATCTGAGGTAAGGGGTGCACAAAACTATGGAGGTCCATTTTGTAACACTGACGAAAAAAATCCTGTAAATGAAAATAATGAGTTATTTGTGTCATAATAATGTATTATTATATTAATTGCCTATATAGAGCCTATTCTCCATTCAAGATTAGATGTAACTACAAATATGCTTCAAAACAAAAAAAGATACAAGGTGAAAATTATATTAAAGATGCAACAATGTGAAAGCAATGTAAAAGATGGTTATTTGTTTCATTTTAAAAAAACTGTGTGATGTACATGATGCAACAAGATGAAAACATTGTTAAAAATATAAAATGGTAAATGGAGAAAAACTGTTTAAAAAAGTGCAACAAGACAAAAAGATGCAACACAAAAGTGATGTAAATAGTACAACAAATGGAAAAGGTGCAACAATACAAAAATAATGTTTTATATTGTTTGTAAAAGCTACTGTAAATTGAGAAAATAGCTTATAAAATGCAACAAGATGAAGTTGTTATGTTGTATATCACAACTCGATATCACAACTGACACAATTAGATGAAAACTGCACCTAAAAAAGAAAGACAATGACAACACTAGGGCTGTTACAAAATATCCTGTTCTGCAATATATTGCGATATTTCATTTCACAATATTGTATCGATATTAAAAAGTAGTGTATCGATATTTTTAGATATTTATTCAAATGCAGATATAGCAGAAGTTCATTTTTGTTTTTCTTTGTTGTTTCTATTTGATTTATTATTATGTAACACTGTTTTATTAAATAATGGTTATTTGAAGCTTCCTAAAAGCACATTTTACTGTTCCTCTGTTGGGATTGCACCAAAATAATGTTATGAACTAATAGAATATGAACATTTGAGCGTGATCTTCAATTGTAATGACTGTAAAACATAATTCAAGTTTGAACAGGAACATTTTATGATGTAGCATCCTGTTATCAAATAAAAATGTGTTTAGTATTTGTGCAGATTTTAGGTGGAATTCAATTCTTCACAGAAATAATCATTTTTAAAAGAGAAACAAACAAAAAAATGCCTTTAACAGTATCATGATTTATCGTGATATATCGTATCGTCATCTTAGTATTGTGATTTGTATCGTATCGTCAGATTCTTGCCAATACACAGCCCTAGACAACACGGGGGAAAAAACAAACAAGCTGCAAAAAGATGAAAAAGGCTGTTAATTGTGGTATAAAATTCCCCTTTATGGTCATAACATGACATACACAGCAGAAGTACAACATTCAAAAGAATTGCCACGATGAAATGTTTGTTCAGTGTCTAAATATCCATCTAATCTACACAAAATAAACACAAAAGAAAAATGTAATTACAACACATGATGCTGATTTAAAAAGAATATATCACCATAAACATGATTAATTTTATCACATACCCCTTGTTTAATTGATTTGTTTTGCGATATCTGCTCTCCTCTTTAATGTTTCAGAACTGGTGGCATCATTCCTACAGTGGCACAACAGCTTCACAGGGAAAACATAGAGCATGTGGTCCAGGAGGCTTTGGACAGGAGCGGTGTGAGCCCGAATCAGCTGTCGGCTGTGGCCACCACTGTGAAGCCAGGCTTGGCTTTGAGCTTAGGCATCGGCCTCAAGTTCACTCAGAAGTTTGTGAGACAACATAACAAACCATTCATCCCCATCCACCACATGGAGGCCCATGCCCTGACTGTCAGGATGCTGCAGCCAGTCGCCTTTCCCTTCCTGGTTCTGCTTATTTCTGGGGGTCACTCGCTCATTGCTGTGGCCAAAGGAGTGGATGAGTTTTTTCTTCTGGGTCATTCACTGGATGAAGCTCCGGGTGATATACTGGATAAAGTAAGACCTGTGATAATGTCAGTAATATTCTCATGACAGTCTTTTATCAGAGTTTCACTGAATCTGTTTTAACCTTTTGGATTGTCTCTTGGTTTGGTGGCCTCTCAGTGTCCAGCAAAAATTGTTTGGCCAGACGAGTGAAATTATTGGCTCACAACAGCTACAGCTGCATGATATCTACAACTGTAGAGTCATCTGCAAAGCTCAACAAATAATGAAAAGCCCAAGACACCCTCTGTTTGAAGAATTTAACTTTCTCCCTTCTAGACGACACCTCAGAATGCCCCGGATCAGAACTCAGCGAGCCAGAGCATCTTTTATCTCTGAAACTGTATAACAAGGATCAATGCCCTCTTATAGACTCTTTGAAAGAATGTGGCTTGCTTATTTGTTTATTTATTTATTTATTTTCTTACTGTTTTTACAGATGTACATGTAGCATCTTGAGGCTGATCTTGCTGTGGTTGGTTGTATTTTATCATATTTTACTCTTATTGTATTATATTGTATGGTCTGTCTTTTTCTGTGCTTGGATGTAGCCTGTTGATCTGCTGCAAACCAATTTCCCTCTGAGACTATAATAAAGTTGAAGTTGAAAGTTGATGTAAATCCTCTTTGTGTGTTTATGATGTAATCATTTTCATTTCTGTGTGGATTTACAGGTTGCCAGACGTCTGTCCCTTATAAAACATCCGCTGTGCTCTACACTGAGTGGAGGCCAAGCGATTGAACTTCTGGCAAAGACTGGTGACAGGAAAAGGTTCCCTTTCAAGATACCAATGAGTCGAATATATGATTGCTGCTTCTCTTTTGCTGGTCTACGGAATCAAATCACAAAGACAATCATGGAACAAGAGTCAGAGGAGGGTATGAAGTCACACATATTCTCTTCACACACAACCACTAATCTGCAGTTGTTGAAGAACTACAGTGGTACCTTGACTTACAAGTGCATCAACGTACGAGTTTTCGAAGCAACGAGCCATCACTTGATCGATTTTTTTGCTTTGAGTTGTGAGTCAAAATTTGAATTAGATACGTCACTGCTATTTGTCGTAGTCAATAAAAAGAAAAATGTTGGAGGACAGCTAGTAGGTATCTTCCTCCATCTCTCTGCTCACCGTGGCATCTTTAGGAGTACTGACAGGTTCCTCCTGTTAACCCCATTTTTATACAGCCTACTGGATGGCTCTGGAGCCACATGTAGCTCATCCATCCCTCTGCTGTAGCTCTCTGTGGCTTTGTTTTTAAATGTAATTCGGAATCTGAAGATTACAGTGATATTAGGTATTACACGTGTCATCTCCTGCAGAACAAGAAATCACTGTCCAGAGGGGAGGGGTTAAAACGCTTCACTGTGTGTCTGGAAGAGGTGAAAAGAGGTCATCCAGGACACGTCAAATACGTCTACAAATGTCAATATGTGTTGGAGATAAGTTCAATGTAAGTTACACATAGGTCCAAAGCATGTTACTACAGATTAGAAATAAGTTCTGAGTAGACTAGATATTATCACAACATGTTTCGACTTATGGGGCTGGAACAGATCAATGGCATTGCAGTTCATTTCAGTTGGGGAAACTGATTTGATATACGAGAAAATTGAGTTACAAGCCTGGTCATGAAATTAATTAAACTCCTAAGTCAAGGTACCACTGTACTTGGATCCTTTACTTAAAGTATTATAACACTGCTGCATTGAAACATCTAAAACCTATGTTCTATATGTTATTGGCTTAAGTACTTTGTATTTAGAGGTGCACATAATTTTATTCATTGTAATTTTCTGATCAAATACCTGT
Source organism: Ostorhinchus rueppellii (assembly GCA_030068375.1). NCBI lineage: Eukaryota > Metazoa > Chordata > Actinopteri > Kurtiformes > Apogonidae > Ostorhinchus > Ostorhinchus rueppellii. The sequence continues at coordinate 5,006,864 of JAQQZY010000015.1, forward strand.
ATATCCAATGTCATTACATTAAATCTTTTCCTCATTTAGCAATGAAATACAGTCTGGTAAGGGGCACTTTACATCTTTTCATCCCTTATAGGTATAAAACAGGGGATGATGTTGTCATGTGTGAATGACATTGCAGCTGCTACACAGTACACAGTGGCGTCTCATCTTGCAAAGCGCACACATCGCGCCATCTTGTTCTGTAAAGCAAACGGCCTGCTGCCATCACACAGTCCCACCTTGGTGAGAGCGTTCACACTTTTGTCAATTATTAAATCTGAAGTTTGTTTCAGGTCTTGCACTGACACAAGTTTGTACAGTTTGACGACATGTCTTTTTCATTCATTTTATGCTATGTGAAAACAGATGGTACAAGCCGCCTTCTCAGAATATATTTTTATGCTACATTTTACAGTTTTATCAGGAGCATATTCCTTCCTTTTCAGGTGGTATCTGGAGGAGTTGCAAGCAATCAGTATATCCGTAAAGTACTGACCACTATCACTGAAGCAACAGGACTACACCTCATCTGTCCCCCAGCCAAATACTGCACTGATAATGGGGTGATGATCGCATGGTTTGTAGATTTACTGGATCAGAAAAGTTTGAGAACATTTCCACCCCTTCACTGACAGCCATAGCATGTCTCAAGTAATAAACCATCTCATCATTTTTTTTGACATTGTATCCATTTGGTCTGTATAGTTTTACTTTCACATTATGTTTTTGAAAGTGAATCAATGTGTGCTGCCATTGTCAGCTCCATGTGCTGCATCCTGCTTTACAGGTGTGTGTCTAAAGTTGGCATGTTGTTAATTGGGCTCAATTTAAGCTTCTTCTGTTTATTTTTCCTCTTTTTTTGCTTATTGGCTCATCAGCTTTGCACAATGTACTATAAAAGTCTGACAACTTGAACCATCCAAAGAGTAAACCATGGTTCTATTCGAAAATCTGGTTAATCAAACTGGAAGGTCTGAACTACTAAACTAGGTTGCTGTGAAAATGTTGAATACCATTATTTTTTTAGAAAATGAATCTACTTTGAGACATGGAGTTATTTTCATTTCAATGAGCTTTGTCTTCATATGAACAGCTTTGTTAGTGAATCAGGATTGATTATTGATCAATCTGCTGGTCAATCATGTTCTTTTGTTTTTAACCAGGAATGGTGTTGAACGCTTAAGAGAAGGGAAAGGGATACTGCCTCCAAATGTGGATGTCAGCTATGATCCAAAGTAAGTCAGCATCACTTTAAAATAAACCAGAGGCCGATTATAGCACCACATGAAAAGATTCAAATGATATGTCTGTTCATTATTAATTAAATGGTGAAATCCTCATTGGCTCATTAAATGCTGTGTTACAGGGCACGCCTTGGTGTTGACCTAACAGCACAAGTGAACGCAGCAGCCATCAAAGTACCACGGACCAAGATCAGGATTGACTGACGGTGGTTTTATCACTAGTGGAATTTCCCAGTTGAACATTTATACTTTGTATATACGATATAGTTTTTACCAAATGGACTTTACATCACTATTGGTTCTTTTTTTCCAAAATCTCTTGAGCTTTCATGTGATACACTGGATAAAGTAAGACCTGTGAAGTAAATCCTCCTTGTGGGTTCATGACCTAATTCTTTTAATTTCGGTGTGGATTTACAGCTTGCCATGTCTATCCCTTATAAACTATCCACTGTGCTATGGAAATACTAAAAATCCATTTAATATTCGTTTGCTGCAACTCTTCCCCCTAATATACACCACCTCATCTTCCAAAACAGATTCACCTTGTTTTGATGCATCATTACATCATTTTGAAAAAAGAACACATCATTCAAGGCACAACTGTCCACTTTGCACAATGCAGCCCATTTCTGTCTTGTCTTCTTTATGACTCAACACTACCATCTTGTGGCTAATTTTATAATCCAGGTAAAAGATTTGAATGTCCTGATCAACACAAGCACTCTCAATGTGGTTCATCCATCCATCCATTTTCTATACCCGCTTTATCCTCACTAGGGTCACAGGGGTCGCATGGAGCCTATCCCAGCTACTTA
>JAQQZY010000015.1:5061255-5072566 GCA_030068375.1 Ostorhinchus rueppellii
GAACTGAAGTCTGTTCAACTAACTTACTACAGTTATTAAATTATTAACATTTTTAATCCAAAGGCAGAACAACAACAATATATTTTATGTAGCTATTTAACAGGAGAGTTTTTTTTTTTAATGTTCAATAAATGCAGTTCTAAATTCAAGACCTAATCGTGTAAATAATCGTGATTTCAATACGGATCAAAATAATCGTGATTATGATTTTTTTCCATCATCGAGCAGCCCTAGTTCACATCACATTCAGACACTGTACTGTTGTCACCTGCCACAGTATGTTATAGCAAAACATGTTACACATTCAGTATGACGTTATCAGTCACGCTGAACCCTCAGTAAGTGTCCAGGCCTGAGAGCAGGTGCGTACTCACGACAGCGCTCCTCGACCTCAGCCTGTTGCAACATCTGCAAAGGTACAAGGGCCCAAATTTCTATTTAATATTTGAAATTTGTTTAAAAATGACTGAGTTTAGTCCATAATTACTATAATGAACAAACTTTGGCTGTGTTTTTTTCCTAACATATTAGAACACATCACACACACACACACACACACACACACACTTACTGAAGGAGACTAATGTCCTATTCGTGTTCGATTAAAACAGCAGCACTCCTTCGGACCCATGGATTACGAGAGTCTCCAACAAGAGCTAGCTCTGAAAGCTCCTCTTTGGAAAAAGGTTTCTCCTACTGAGTCGCACCAGGACAGCTCCACCACTGTAGTCTATAGGATGGACAAGGTCGGCGAGTGCAACTAAAAAAAACAAAGCAAGGAGATCAGCCTGCCCCCCCACACACCCCCACCCTCACCTGATTGTCACCTATTCCCCACCACGCCCCCTCTTCTGCCATGCCCTTGTCTATTTATATAAATTATCTAGAGGATTATTTATTGCTTATGAAGCGGTTACTGTGGGGACAGTCTGGGAAGTGTTTTTGTTTTTTATGTGTGACGAGGAAAATATGGGATGAGCTTCTCATTGTCTTTTCCTCTGAATTCCAAATGAACTGTTAACCTGGGCCTGCTTGCTGCCTCAGCATGTGTAGGATGTGATGTACAGTGTACAGAATGAGCTGCTCTCTCTTTATTTCTACTCCTTAATCCCAGATTTCTTGTAAAGTTTATGGCTGATTTTAAGTAGAGTTTTTAATTTGCATTTTTGCAGATGCTGAGATTACTTCTGAAGAATAACTGTAGCTCACACTGAAGCTCCAACTCCCAAGTTCTATCCGCACATAAATGGAGCTGGAGGGTGTCCTGTAGTCTGTGGTGAATACAGCGGTAGGGCTAGATGTGTGTGAGAGTTTGGGAGGATATATTTGACATATTGGAGAGCTCTGAATGTCTTGGTGTGTGTGCAGCAGCGTCTCAGCTCACATCATGAGTCATGGACTCATTCTAAAATGAGCTCTGAAGGGATCTTAAAGTACTTTTCAGGTGTTTTGCCTTAAAAAAAATCTATATGCTGGACCTAGGAGTGGGCGATATAGACCAAGAAAAATCACCTCTTGATCATTTCAATATATTTTTTTATACCAATGTACTATATAGAGAAGAGGAGCCATTTGGTAGCTATCAACATCGGAACACAATAGATGAGCAAAAAAACCCTAAAATTACCCAGGACAGATTTGTTATAAATGAATGTACAATCCTGTCACAAAATTTAAAAAGAGAAGTCACTGATAATGACGAGTACCAATAAAAAGGCACTCATCCAATTTCACACATTCATATACTGGATGGTCGTTGTATAATTACAGCAGGCCTAGTAACAAGAATAGCTCGATTTTATCAAAACAAAGGATGAAGTACATGACAAGTGGATTTACAGCCGATGATGCATAAAGCCAGACTTACAATATCTTTAAAGAAGGTGTAATTCAGCACACATCACATTTTCATGAAATGTTGAAGCAAAAAATATGAGGCATTTGTCTCAAAATACATTTCAAATCCCATGAAAATATAGAAGTCAGAGAAAGTGCCCTCCACTGTTAAAATACACCTGTTAACTGTATGTTACAAGTGCAGGTTTTCACACAGTCTTTCTCAGCTCATCGTTGGAGAGCTCTCGGCCAGATTTGCTCTCCTTTTCTTCAGTAATGACGTCACTATTGAAATATTTTTAGCCTTCACTACTTGATTTCTTCAGTGTTAGCAGAGGCTGACGTAGACCAACTGATCATTTCTAGTGTTGACAGACTTAAATCACTCTGGATTTAAATACACGTGCTCATGCAGAAGCACTGATGCCGCATTAATACTACAGATGACGTGGTATTCTGTAAAATGTCCTCTTTACACTGGAACTTTCTTTGACTTATTGTTGCTCCTTCTCCATTGACATGGAACAGGTGCTGTTCTGGTTTGCAAATCTAACTTTGAGCAAAAAAAAAAAAAATGTATGGAAGGTCGCCCTTGACTTGAGGTGTAACCTGCTGTGGGTGTGTCATGTTCTGCAGGTTGGAAAGAGAGGATAGAGATGTCAGGTTTCACCACAGTGGGAAAAAATATGCAGTACCTACTGACTAAGTCCAGAGCTTCATGCTGATTTTGTATCTAATGACTTTCAGGAAAAGCTACACGAAAGAGTAAGCAAACTGGTTGAACACAATAATGAATAATAAACTAAAATAGATGTAAGGTTTCCTGAGGCTGAGATTAGAAAAAAACAAACAGAACCACGATTAGAATTATTCCAAAACCTCTAGAAGCCAGTGGTTTGTCAGATGGCAGGACTGGTTCAGGCCTTTTACGACAAGTCGAGTACAATATTATCCTCAAAGTCGGTCAAAAAATGACATGACGGTATGTTCTGTTTTCAGCTACATCCCACATAAACTAAACCATGATACATCAGTAACATTCGTCAGTTGCTGTCGTTGAAGTTTCTCCACCTCTGGTTCTATGGTCTCAGAGTCCAGGACCCGAGTGCAAACATATGCTTTTATATGAACTCTTAATATACAAGCACCTGCTCTACCTGTCTGTAGGTGGGCGTGTTCTCAAAGACATACCTACACACATCCTGACCCAAATGCTGGTGTCTGGGACATGAGATTAGAAGAGACTCTTAATTGGGGGCACTTCTTTAAAAAAAATGTAATCCACATTTCAGACCTTGAAAGTTCTCATTTATTTTTTATTGAAGTAGATCTTTTTTAATGCCTTTTCAAGTAATAGAATACACACACAAGTAGTTATTTGACAGGAGTCCAGGTGCTGGGACTGTTCCCTTACCTTGACTTCAGCTTATACTCTTGGTGTGTGGACATTCATTTGGGCTGCTAAATGCCGGGTTGTTTCACCTACTGATTGCACATGTATCAGTTTTGGCTGCTGAGAGGAACCAGGACACTGGAATACAGAAATGCCAAAGATTTAATCATTTGAGAAGATGATGTTAGTTAGTTGGATGTTCTTTGTGCACCTGCTTGGGTCCACAGTTGATGGCTCATTAGGCTGCTGCAGCGCAATTTACATACATGTGTGTGTGTGTGTGTGTGTGTGTGTGTGTGTGTGTGGTGTGCATGTTTGTCAAAGCGAGGGATATGATGTCAGCTGAGGGGAGCGGTGTGTGTGTTTATTGTTGCATCCACCAGTTACAGACTCCCATACACTCAGTTCAGACCTCATCCAACCTCTTATGTCTATAATAAGAGTACTGTTTATCCAGGCTGCAATCCAAAACCATCCCAGTGCGCTGCAAAAAAACATTTGCGAGACCTCTACATATGAGTTTCATTGGTGTTTTGGCCTTACGCTAAACACAGAATCTCCAAGACATTCTCTTTCACGTGAAGTCTAATAGGTGCATTTAGGCCGTACTTTGGTTCTGTTACAACCCTTTTGACTTAGAATTAGAAGAAGGGCAATTTCTAAGATTATGGTTCCAAAATTACCAACACAATACACTAATATCTTTGACATAACATCAGGATAGTTTTTTTTTTTTTTTTAACGCCATTGGTAATTTCATAGATTTTTCCAATGTCTTGAATCAAAACCTACAAATTGCACCATTTTAAAATTCAAGTTCTGATTGAAACAGCCAGTGTTTCAAAGTTTTGAGGGGGATAAAAAAAAAGTTTAATGGTCTAGAAAGGCACTCCGGTTTTTGGCAATTTCAAACAAATACAGGGCAGTAGAAGGAAGAAAGTGTTGAAAATTCCTTCTCGAGGGCAAAGAGTAAATAAATGAGAAAGTGCCAATGTGGGCAAAATAAAAACCTGTGATTAGATATCTACTCTCCTTTTTACTCGGATGTTTTTCTTTTCTCTGCTGATAACATTGTCCGTTTATTCTTCGCTTTCTATACAGCAACTAAGAAGACCATTTCAGTTTGAGGTCCACTTAGTCTGCAGCTTTGGACATGGCTCAGTTTGTCTTATTCGGCGCACAGACCAAATGTGTTTGTAGACTTTCAGCTGAGACTTTTTGACAACATTGTATTCATTTAGGTAAAATCCTCTATACATGTGTTCAGAAAATGTATTATTGGTATCACAAGGGTGATATCTAAAGGTAAAGGTACTAAAAAAAAAAAAAAAAAGAAATTAATTAAAAAAAAAAAAAAAAAGTAAAATTTAAAACAAAAAAAAAACTACTGTAGTTGGAAGAGATAATTCATTCTTAATTTCTATAGTGCACCAATATTGTGGGGAAATAAACTTCACACAGCACTCAGTATTGTTAATGACCTTTGTGTTACTGTTCTCCTGAGATTCAGCAAACCTCCCATCTACACGACCTCCTGTGCTAATGAATGTACATAAATGCAGGTGTATATAGCTTTTAGATGAGTGTGTGTGTTAAGGAGTGCTTATTCTACATGTGTGGGGGATATATAAATATATACACACTTCAGGTGGTCTGGTTTACTGTGATCATCTCCTCCAGGAAATAGAGATACTTGCACATGAGTGAATGTCAAGTCCACAGATGCCTTAGACAGAGGGATGTTTGATGTGACTGGGACGTTTGTCAGTGGGTTTATCAGTAGCTCAAAGCTGCCAGAGCCAATCATACCCAGGTGCCACCTTATCATGGTGGTTGTTTTGTGTTTTTGTTTTGTTTTGCTTTTGTTCCCCCAAGTCTCTGACTTCTTATTTTTGTTGTTTGAAGGTATGTGGTGTTCAAAAGCCTCTGTCATCACTCATGGTCCTTTTAATGTATCCTCAAACTGTAAGCCAATGTTTTTTTTGTTTTTTTACTGTTTCAGCCGTGGATCTTGGCACCGACCAGTACACTTTCACTGTTATTTTGCAAAAGGAAACAGGAGATCATTGTAGAGTGGATCACTGGTGTGTGCAGTCGTATGCATGTATATCACACGCTGTTTGCTTACAGAACCAATCAGGTGAAATTGGATAATTTTCCACGGCACACCTGATGACTTCTCATGGCATACATCACTGTCGGTACAAGTCCAGACTCTAAACCATCTATTCTTCATTCAACCAGTAATCCACGACTCACACCTGATGAGTCTTCCAATAAATAAAACTGTGAAATGCAATAAATGAGAACAATCTTTACACTTGCCATGATTTTTCATTTAACCCATTAGGTGAAACAATCAGATGCACTCACATTTACATTATTAGTAAATGGAACAGTGCTGTCTCGTCACAGATGCTGGACTGAAACACTTAACAGATTATCAAAATAGCTGCTAGCACCCACCGTTCACCCAGTTTAATATTTATACTGGTCCACTGCTAAATCGTCAGACGCAGTATGATTTCCCGCAGCAGTGACTAAATAAGCCAGATTTCGACTCCAGCTCTGACCGGTGTGTGGTTTTTAGTCAAAGGCTCAGTCATGCATCAGTGGATCGAGGGTGTTTTTCATTAATAAGACCAGAGCCTTTCCTCATACGCTGTAATAGGGATGCATTTTCACTTATTGGCACAAAATGGGCAAATACTGTATCTATAAAAAAAACTCTAAGACTGGACCAGATTAGTGTTGACAGGAAGATTTAACCCTCTCCCATCCAATCAGGACTATTCTCATCTCATCTGTCCCAATTAGCTTTGGGAAATCAGGATGTAAAGTAATAGCTCCTTTGCATGCAGGATAATGGGCGCCGTTAAGTTTGTTATCCTCCAATCACACAAATCAATCTCCTGACCAGGGGCTTTTGAACGCCACATCAGATTTGTATCATTCATATCATGTATGTAAAATGTCCTGATGTCATTTTTTTTCTCATTCTCCCTCTTGCATGCATATTTTTGTATGATTTTAAAAAAAAATGTGTCTTGAATTCCATGTAATCTGTATGTTTTGTTTTATTATATTTTACATGTGTATTTTTTTTTTTTGTTAATTATGTCTTGGACATAAATTTTATCCCTTATGACATGAAATTTGGGTCTAAATGAAACAAATCATGACATTATATTCTGATGACCTTGGAATTGTAAATGTTGTCCTGATGTTTTGATCTGAAGTGAGCTTTTTATTTCTGTACAGTTTTAGAAGCAGGTCATTTGGCCAAAGATTGACAAAGAAAATTAAAGCAGCTTGTAAAATCCTAAAAAAAAAAAAAGGATTCAGAAACACGCAGTTCCAAGCTCATCCCTGTCGCACATCAGTCTATTTTGCTTTCTTTTCTTGTTCCATGTGCTTGTAAATCTGTATGTAAGGGTAACTAAGACATAAACTGTCCTGTCTGCTCAGAGGAGAAACCTCCTGAACTTTCTCCCTCTGTCCTATTGGGTCCTCTGGCTATCATTGAACTGCAGACATGACAGTGAAACTATGATTTATTTGCCTTGGTGTCACTTGTATAAAACTTAATAAAGTACTGTTATTCATCATCCATACCTCTGTGACCACAACTGTTCTTTAACAACTATCAACTTCGTCTGTCTTTATAGACTCAACAACAAACCAGTGAGGAATGTACAAATACCATTTGTTTCGATCAGCCTTCAGTTTCATTATTGGGGGGGGGTTACATCTCCTGAGAAAACAGCAGGGTTTTTTTTATTCTTAATGCGGAGGATGAATAACTCCACTCATTGGCCCTTTGTTCTATTCCATACATCTATCACTGCAACGTCAAAAATGCTAATGGTTAATGTTATTTTCCAAAATTCATCTGGTTTCTGGTGTATTTACTGTACTGTAGTCCACACACTTTGGTGTTTGCTGTAAAACACACATTGCTTCTCTATATAGTGTAAAATAATCATTACTAAATTATAAAGGATTTCAGCCAATAGAGCTTTGCCATTTTTACCTCCAAGGAGGTTATGTTTTTGCCAGGGTTTGTTTGTTAGCAACATAACTCAAAATGTTATGGACAGATTTTTGATGTAATTTTCAGGATATGTCTGCTCTGGGACAAGGAAGAGATGATTACATTTTGGAGGTGATCCAGATCACCGTCTGGATCCAGCAATTTTTTTTAAAGGATTCTTTATCATTGCCAGATAGGGCATGGTGAGCTCTTGGAGGCATGAAGAGCTGCATATGAGGTCATTCAGCATCATCTAGTAGAGGAAAGTACAAACACTACCATATAAAAAAAAGTCTGTTTACCAGTTGATCTCCTATGACTACCTTCACCTAACATCATGAGCGGTGGTTGGTGACCTAAAGATGATGACAGATATAGGCAGCAGGAATGGGTTTCATCCACAGAATGGCCGGCCTCTCCCTCAGAGGCAGGTTGAGGAGTTCAGTCCTCTAACGTAGAGCAGTGGTTCTCAACTCCGCCCCTCGTGACCCAGTGTTCTCCATGTTTTAGATATTTCCCTCTTCTGCCACACCAGGAAGCCATTACATCATTGTCAGGCTCACAGAGATAAATAAACACCAGAGGGGACGTCGTCAGTGGTTACCTCAAGCTGAAACGTCCAACTGTGGCGGCCATCTTGGTACAGGAAGCTAAGCCCCACCCCCTTATGAAAATCTACACATGGCAGTGGTATTTCATGGTTAAAGCTAAAAAGTAGGATTATCTATGGTCTTACAACTATGTTTTTATAGAAAAAAATAAAATATAGAAAGAAGCAACAAAAAAGAAAATACATTTAAGCATAAATTGAAGGAAACATCATTACGTAATCACACAGGCTTAAAAAAATACAGGCATTCCATGTGCAATATAGACCTAAATGAAAAAGAAATTGAGCAGGAAGCATCTTTATACTGCATGTAGATTCTAATATCGTTTTAATAATTACACAATTATTTGCTTAATAACAAAATGATCAAACATTTGGAAAAGGTGAAAACTGTTCATCAAACTGCAATTCATAACATAATCATACAGGTTTATAAATACGGAAAAAAAGAAGAAAAAAACAATGACTTTTTTTTGTAAATACAAAATGATCAGAATATAAAACACTAGTATATACTCTAGCATTTATCCAGACACTTTCCATAACAGCTATATGATAAAATGTTGATGCTATGGCCTATTGATTTTTTTTTTTTTCCCAATGTCCTTAGTAAATGTCTCTTTGTAAGCTTAGTTTCTAGTGACAGTTGTTTCTTTTCTATATTATGTAGTACTGACAACCTATTCTGGACCACGATGGCGGCAAGACACTCCCGTGACAAAAGCCCTGATGCCCCCTGTAGTGTTTATTTATCTTGGATGATGAGCTGAGTATTAATTGATTCAGGTGTGCTGGAAGAGGGACAGATCTGAAACATGCAGGACACTGAGTCACGAGGACTGGAGTTGTAGAGCACCTGCTTCTCCACATCCAGAGGAGCCAGCAGAGGTGGTTTGGGCATCTTTTCATGCATGCCCAACCAGCATGGGACCCCAGGGTAGAAGCAGGACACAATAGAGGGACTATATGTCTCAGGTGGCCTGGGAATGACTCGGTGTCCCCCCCAAGGAACTGGAAGATTCAATGTAATTCACAACTAAAGGCTTTGGACATGGACAGTGGATAATGGATGGATATGAATTTCCACATAGGAACCAGTTCCAAATTGTACACCTTTGAGTTTATAAACACCCCATCAGAATCTGAACCTCTTTCTTCGGACAAGTCAGGCTCATCTACACTATATTGCCAAAAGTATTCCCTCACCTGCCTTGACTCACATATGAACCTCAGTGCCATCCCATTCTTAATCCATAGGGTTTAATCTGACGTTGGTCCACCCTTTGCAGCTCTAACAGGTTCAACTCTTCTGGGGAGGCTTTCCACAAGGTTTAGGAGTGTGTTTATGGGAATTTTGGACCATTCCTCCAGAAGTGCATTTGTGAGATCCCACACTGATGTTGGAGCAGAAGGCCTGGCTCTCAGTCTGCGCTCTAAGTCAACCCAAAGCTGTTCTGTTGGGTTGAGGTCAGGACTCTGTGCAGACCAGTCCAGTTCATTAACACCAGACTCTTTCTTCCATGTCTTCATGGACATTGCTTTGTGCACTGGTGCACAGTCATGTTGGAACAGGAAGGGACCATCCCCGAACTCTTCCCACAAAATTGGGAGCATGGAATCATCCAAAATCTCTTACTATGCTGAAACAAGAGATTTTGGACAATTCCGTGTTTTTTTTTCTTTCTTCTTGTTTTTTTTTTTTTTCATGTCCCCCAATTTTGTGGGAACAGTGGACCAATGCCATATTAAACCCTACTGATTAAGAATGGGATGTCACTTATGTTCATATTCGAGTCAAGGCAAGTGAGTGAATACTTTTGACAATATAGTGTATATTTGAACAGAGACAAATTGTATAATTTTGTCTCTGTCCACCACCACCACAGTGGAGGCTATCTGTAAATATACATTAATTTTAGCGCATACCTCCTACTTATTATATTCTCTTAAAAGAATTATGAACACCTGCATGCAATGTTGAATATGTTTGTATCCAACGTGTTCAACATTTGTACGACCATGGAACAAAACTGACGCAAACTGGCTCCAGGTTGTTTCAGGTAAAGTCACTCAAAGCTATCTGATTGTACTATTCAAAGACAAATACAGTACCAGCTAATGTTGTATACACACATTTTGCTCAGATGTCTGCACACACTGTATCATTCACTGAATAAAATATAAAACTCATTGCTTAAATACAATTGAATTATGGTATCATCAAGTTTTCCTCAAACTCGTAGCAGGTCAATTTCAGGAAAAATAACAGTGTCTTACAATCCTCATGCGCTGTGCCAGCTGATAGTTTACATTACAGCTCTGTTAACAACCACAGTAAAACCACATATGGCCTCTGTTTTCTATACAGTTAGTCTTATCCATAGCCACACTCAAGATCTGTTTGGAATCATCCAAACAAGGTAAGAACTGACACAGCTTATTCTGAACTGTGGATCAACAAGAGGTAACTTAGCAAAGATAGCATCCCATAATAACTTCATAAGCCTCATAGTCAAACTCAGCATCATATCCCATTCATTTACTTTAGAGCTGTGTTTTGGGGTGAAAAACAACAGCAATGTTTATATTTAATCATTTCTTTTCTTTAAGTGCAAAAGTGTTTTCATACAGTTTCCACCTCTTCTCATTCTGCTGCATAGGTCAAAGGTCACTCGGTGTCAGACTCAGTCCGGAACAGGATTAAATACAGTTTGAAACTTTGCACTGAAATATTTATGGAAACTACAAAATTCAAAAACAATTCCAAATTTTTTCTAAAATGTTTTTTGTGACCTGAGGTCCTATTTGACTTTAAAAAAAAAAGACTAAATGTGCATAAGGGATATTCACTAAATTAGAAATAGAATACATTTCAGTGTAATGATCATTTAATTCATGATGAAGCTGCTATTTGTTGTGTTTTCTGATAGTGTAAAACATGTCCGACAGGTGTATGGACTGGTTTAATCAAGATAAAGACATCACAGACTGTTTAGAAGGAAAGCAACAGGATGATCTGCTGCCGTAATGCCTAATGTGTAGTACAGTGCCACCTTCTGGTGATACAACACAGCTTGGATTTCTTCTCCAGAATATTTATGGAAACACACAATTTGCATTTCTGGTTTTGCAGCTTTTCAAAAGTTTGTTTCATACACTATATTGCCAAAAGTATTCACTCACCTGCCTTGACTTGCATATGAACATAAGAGCCATCCCATTCTTAATCAGTAGGGTTTAATATGACATTGGTCCACTGTTCCCACAAAATTGGGGGACATGAAAAAAAAAAAAAGAAGAAAGAAAAAAAACACGGAATTGTCCAAAATCTCTTGTTTCAGCATAGTAAGAGATTTTGGACGATTCCATGCTCCCAATTTTGTGGGAACAGTTTGGGGATGGTCCCTTCCTGTTCCAACATGACTGTGCACCAGTGCAC
>JAQQZY010000015.1:5095680-5108345 GCA_030068375.1 Ostorhinchus rueppellii
AGCTGGGATAGGCTCCATGTGACCCCCGTGACCCTGGTGAGGATAAAGCGGGTATAGAAGATGAATGAATGAATGAAGTTCGCCCGGCTCGAAAATTTTTTATTTACCAAAAGACAATGAGTTAACTTCGCTGTATCTGTCACGACTGACTCCTAAGGAACTGTCCTTAGCATAATGAGGAGTGAACCCTCCTGTGAGGAGGCGGGGCACCTGGAGCACCAGGGGTGCAGTGTGAGGGCCTGTGAGGAGGAGAGGGACATATTTGGAGGAAATAACAATGGAATTGGTTTCTAATCCGAAAGCACCAGCTGACGTGTGGGAACACTTTGGATTCAAGCTAAATGATGGCGGTGAACCACAGAACTGAAATGAGCCGCTATGTCGCATGTGTTTGAAGAGAGTTCAAGCTAAATACGGCAACACTACAAACATGCAGCTTCACCTCAGACACAACCACCCACTGCAGTTTTCCCACCTGGAAAAAAAATCATCGCCTAAAGAGGCAGAGGGGCCGTCACCGTGGTCCTGACAGTCCACCATCACTGGGACGTTTATGAAGCAAACAAAATATAAGTGTAAGTGCCAAATGGTGTGAACTCACAGACAGTGGAGTTCACAACATCAGCAAAGAGATGCAGCCCTTTAACACCATCGAAAAGCCGTTTTTTTTAAACAAATGTTTCAAACATTTCACCGGAACTAAGAATTTCCAGGGAAAACATACCATGTTTAATATTTGTGTCATGTCTGGGAACAGACGTTACTCTATGTTTTGTGTTTGTCCTGTGACTTCCTGTTTTATTTTGGCACTCCCCTCCTGCGTCGTGTCTGATGTCTCCTTTCCCCCATAATCACCTGCACCTGTCCTTCGAGCTGTTTCATGTTTGTCATTTGTATTTCCCCTCCCTCTTGTGTGTGTATTTAAACCCTGTCCTGTCTGTCTATCGACACCAGTTCGTCTTAAATCTTCCTCGTGAGCCTTTGATAAACCAGCATACCTGTTACCTGATTCTGCCTTCCATGGACCGACCTGTTCTGCTTTTTGACCTCTTATCCTGATCGCCTGATACCCCGACCTCTGTTTGTGCCCTGGCTCTGAGCTCGTCTGATCCCCCTGGATTGATGCACGGAATGATTGACGTCCCAGCAAATGACCCCCTTTCTGGATTACGGTACCGTTTTTGCCTGCTCCTTTTTTGCACCTCTGCCACCTCTGTCTGCCTGGTACTGACCTGTATTTTTGTCTGCACTAGAGTTTGCCTAAACCCCTGGTACCGTTGCTTCCTGTCCTTCCTGGTTTTGACCCTTGGCCTGGCTGTAGACCACCGACTTGGATCACCCCTAACTGGACTTGGATGCTATATTGACTGTCGTACAATTTATTGTATTCTTTGTAATAAATTGTTATTCTTTTATTCAACCCAATCCTGCTCTCAGCAAATATCATATATTCAATATCAAATTGTGACGTCTGAACAAAGGACTGGGACCCAAGAAGCAATGTCTTTTTTTTATTATATAATTCCGATTTTAAATATTCTTAAGAAATCAAAGTTTATTTATCTTTAAAAGGGTGTACTTGCATTATTATTATTATTATTATTATTATTATTATTATTATTATTATTATTATTATTATTAGTTGAAAAATGGTATCAAAACACCAATATTATCGTTTACCACAATAATTTCTGGGACAATTTATCGTCCAGCAAAATGTGTTATGACAGGCCAAGTATTCACTGCTGAGATTACCAGTGACTGCAACAAAGTCAGGCAGATGATTTATCATTGGGCCTAAGTACACAATGAACAAATGCAAACAACCGTCCAAACTCAACCTGTGGGTGATCTGTTGATGTGAGCAGCAGTGCAAGTACAATATTTCAAATTCTGACTGCCTTTAGTTGTTATTAACATTTACGTGTACTTTCATTTTCATTATTTCAGTACATTTAATTGTAGATTACTTGATATACTTAACACATAAATCCATGAATAAATTCATACCATGAAGTGTAGGTTGGTGAGATTTTTTTATGCTCTTTGTTCTTACCTCCATTGGCGTGTTCGACCCAGCTGAAGGTGACGGCGCCTTCTCTGTAACTCTCACTGAAGCGAATCAGAAAGTTTCCAGTCTGTTTATTTTTCAACAGGAGCTGTGTTTTGGCTTTGCTCACAAAACCCATGATTAACCTGATAGAATTACAGAATACAACAGAGATCAATCAATAGTAAGATTTATGTACATTTTATGAAGTCACCATTCAAATCTTATGTTGCTTGACTTTAATTTACTTTCTATTAATATCCTAAATCATGAGTTTCTTCAGGATTTCAAAATAGATGAAGCACTTCATGAGGTGATAACTGACTTTTTTCTTGCCATACAAACAGTTAAATTATGAAATGTTTTAGAATGCATCTTACCCATCTTTCCAAAAATCCTTTAAGTGCCTTTTGATCAAGTCGAGGATTCCATCAATCCAAGTCCACATCCCTTCATTCTATCCCAAACAAATTCAGGACAGACATTAGCAAAAGTCCCACATTTTGTACCAAAGCTAGAAACAACACAACAACATCGCAAAAACATGGAACATACCTTTGAGAACTTGTTCCAATAAACCAAGTCATCAGGATCATCTGAAGAAACCGAGGGGTTCATTATACACTTTGAAAAAAGGACATTGACCCAAATGTTCTGCTATTTTTACACTTTTTTTTAAAAACCAGGTTTCATTTCATATACAACCATTCAAATGTCTACATATTCTGACCATTATTCAACACCATACTCCTAAGTAAAGACACTTTGATTGAATGTTCCTCTCTGGAAATAACTCACTGAGACACAGTACAATTAACTCCTCTTGATAGATTCTGCATTACATAAATATGAACAGACACAGGTGTAAAAAGCTATCGGACTAGTTGGTAAATGAGACGGTAATTCCTGCGTCTATACAGGAGTTTCCCAAGACACATCCAATACTCCAGGAGAGATGATGCAGAAACTGTAAAACACCTACCCACAATCTTGTCTCTGAGCATGGATAGTTGGTCTTCATCAAGCTCTCTGTGTCCAGCAGACAAAAACTGCCAGCTGAGGACCTGGGACAGCTGCTGCCACTGGAGGGGCGGAGGCTCAACAAACAGGGAAAGGTTCTGTAGAACACAAGAAACATGCACTGATGAACACTAACACAGAGGTGTCAAACATGCGGACCAGGGGCCAAATCCAGTCCAGCCCTAGGGATGAATTTTTGAAATGCAAAAATAAATAAATAAAATTAAAAAATAAATAAATTAGTTCAGGTTCCATATTCAGACCAATTCAATCTCAAGGGGATCAGATCAATAAAACACTATCAGAATATCCTAGAAATACTCACAACTCCAAATTTTCTCTTTGTCAATAATAATTTTATATTTTTATAGTGCTTTTCAAGTCACCCAAAGCGCCTTACATTGTTGATCCATTATTCTTTCGGTCTCACATTCTCCCTCTGGTGGTGGTAAGCTACATTTGTAGCCACAGTTGCCCTGGGGCAGACTGACGGAAGCGTGGCTGCCATTTCGCGCCTACGGTCCCTCCGACCACCACCAAACATTCATACACATTCATACACCAGAGTGAGTGACACTGGAGGCAAGGAGGGTGAAGTGTCTTGCCCAAGGACACAGGCTGACCTGGAGAGAGCGGGATTCGAACCGCCAACCTTTCGGATATTGGACGACCCACTCTACAACCTGAGCCATAGCAGTTTCTTTCAGTTTCTTTTTTCCTTCCGTGTACTGCTTCTTCTCCAAATAGAAAATTTTTAGTCTTTTGAAGTGATGTCAGACATGTCATTATGAGCACGGACAGGTCAAGTGCTAATAGTGTTGATTATTTCATTACAGTGGGTGGGATAAGTTTGGAAGCAAGTGAACATTAAAGTTAATGAGCCTGTTTGCATACGCACCAATACTCTGATCATTATCCGATCTGAAGTGATCATGTAAACAGGATAATCTGATAGGCTTTACCCGGTAGCGGCAGTTATCCAATTATGAGAAATCAGATTAACACACCAAGACTAACCAATACTCAGATGTCTTCATGCATGTATACAGGTTAATCTAATTTCTTTTGTTCCTTTACATCTGCACATGTGCAAATAGAAAATAAAAAAATATACATAAATCCAAGTCCTATCATGCCAAGACCAAGGGCAGATGTTTGCAAAGAAGGTCATCCATGGTTTTCTCCTCATGATGTATAAAGAAGGATAGAAACAACATATGACTGATTTTGTGGTCTTATTAGCCCCCACATTAGAACACGTAACACTGACACCGTAGGCGTTGCCATGGTTGACAAGACAAGACCAGATGTTTTGAAAAGGACAGGAAGTGTATGTCTTCTGTCAAAATGTACTCTGAAAGAAATCAAACAATGGACTGAAACATGTAAATCAGAGTTTTGCGATTATCGCATTTTTGAAGTGCAAGTAAACGCGTCATGTCTGATTACGGTAATTATCGGATTTTTAAGGTTATGTAAACGGGCTCAGTGTGTTGGAAGAAGCAAAATGTGCAACCTAAGGATCAAGGCAGCTAACTGTGACAAATGACTGAGTCAAAGTGTCTCCAAAACTGCAGGACTTACTGGATCATCTGCAAAGGTTGTATACAACCACTCAAAATAGTCATATTTCACTTCATTTTCTAATAATCTGCCACATTTTATAACACAACCAGCTTGAACACCATATGAAATGCATTTCCTTGCATTTTGTTATAAATTAGTCCATATTGTGGCTGAATGTAGAATGTTGGGGTTTCACTTTTTAATGTATTACATTATGATAATGTAACCCTAGATTATTGTTGTCTCACCAGGGCTGTGGGTATTATGTTTTACTATCTTCCGTGCTAATACTGACCAAACGGCAGGACAGTTTCAGCAGCTTTATTATTAGCAGCTCCGGACAACGGGCACTGCTCACACTCTAACATGGATAACACACACTCGTGTCACACCAGGTCATGTTTATGGTACAGGTCATACCATAAACAATAGGCAGGAAGCAAGATGTTAAAGGCAAGAAGAAATATAATATAAATTGACTAAAGATAATTAATGAAATATGTAAATTACAATATAAACAATTTTAAAATATTATAATTTGGAAATAAAATAATATTCAAATTAAATGTTGCAATAATAACCAACTCAAATGGGTGCATTCATCTGCAAGTTATATTTTGACAGAGCTAAATACTACACTAACATTAAAGTTGACTCATAAATAAATAAATAACCACAAAAGGAATAACAAAATCACTTATTTATCATGTCATCAGCCAAACTCAGGAACTTTACATCTAAAGATAGAAAAAGCCATTCTAGTAGTGCTGCAATAGTATTTTAATGGGCCTCCACAAAACACTGCAGCAAAAGGATAACATTGATCTGTGAAATAATAGAAGGATAATTTAGGCTGAAATATATGTATATACTGTGTTCAGGATACGCATTGAAAAATAAGGGTATCTGTTGCTCTTGAGTCATTTATTCTTGATAGTTTAATTGGGTATGTAATCATTGCGTTTGGTCAGTGGTGATGACTGATGTGCATAGATATAATACATAATAAAATGAATATACTAACATTTTGTTGTTATATATTCAGTCTTGTTTAGACCAGCTTTAAATGTAAACTGTGATGAGACAACTTTTCTTATGATGTGATGCTATATAAGTAACATTTGATGAATATATTTGATAAATTAGAAGGAAGATGAAAAACATTAATATAAAAGACCTATTTATCGTGGCATATATTTTATACATGAAACAAAAACATCAAATGTACCAAACACAGAAACACAAGTTTGACAAACAAAGTGTGACAGAGGTAAACACTGACTTTAGTTATGGATATTGGTTTTACCCTTGGCTCACTGGTGGACAGGATGTTGAACCACATGACGGAGGCCCAGGCACTGGGGATCTGACTGGTCCCAGAGATCACCACCACAGGCAGGGAACTGGTCTGGACCAACACAGGAGGAAAACACTTTAAATATACAGTCTATTCTTTTACACTTAAGAACACATTAAATGTCATTTTATTGTCTTTGGAGAGTTACATTTTCCGGAGAATTGTTCATTTAAGTCCATTTGTGTTCAAATCAAGGACATAAAACCAGAGGTGGACAATCCCAGCTCCGTAGAGTAAAAGCCCTACCATGTATCAGTTCTACCTTTCACTTAACACAGGTGATTCCACTAATGATCCCATCTACCTGGATGAGGAGATGTGCTCATCAATATGGGCTGGTTCAGTGGAATGGTTGGAACAAATACATGGCAGGACTTTTACTCTATGGAGCTGGGATTATCCGCCTCTACATAAAACAATAATGAAATATCAGTACATTCCACCATTTTCTGATTAGATGCACAACATTTGTACTACATTGCTTTCTATGAGAAATAAGAAAAAATACATAAGATTGCGTGGAGGACATGGACAGTACCACTGGATTAACAGACTGGGCGGTGGTCTCCCTTCTTAAGGGGGGCTGGGTGTGTGTTCCAGCTATACTGAAGTATGGGAAAGGAGAGTTCAACCGACAGTTGAACCTCAGATTCAGGGGGAACAATGCCATTATTGAGTCGTGGACAGAGGTGGCGATTCCAGCTCCTTAGAGTAAAAGTCCTGCCATGTATTGGTTCTACCTGTTCACCTAACACAGGTGATTCCACAGATTATCCCTTCATCTACCTGGATGAGGAGTTTTGCTCATCAAAATGGGCTGGTTCAGTGAATGGTTGGAACAAATACATGGCAGGACTTCCTGGAGCTGGATTGCCACCTCTGGTCGTGGAACACTGGACCAGCTCTTCAGCTTCTACAGGCTTCTGGAAGGTTCATGGAAGTTTGCCCATCCAATCCACATGTGCTTGGAGAAGGCATTTGACCATGTCGCCCAGGGTGTCCTGTGGGAGGTGCTGTGGAAGTATGGGGTCCATGGCCCATTGATGCAGCCTATTAGGTCCCCATATGACAGTTTGTCAGTAAAGGATAGGTTATCTCCTCTGGGTTGCGGAAGAGCGGCTGCCACAAGTGGAGGAGTTTAAGTATCTTGGGGTGTTTTTCCACAAGTGAGTGAAGGAGGGAGGATGCGATCAACAGGTGGATCAGGTCAGTGTTGGCAGTGATGCAGAGGCTGTACCGGTCTGTTGTGGTGAAGAAGGAGTTGAGCCAAAAGCCAAAGCCCTCAATTTACTGGTCGAGGAATGTTCCTACTTTCATCTATGGGTACTCATCATGACCTTGAGTCCTGTTTAAATGCGTCTTTCTCCTGTGCTACCACTGAGGTGCTTCGTTCCATAATCACACAACCCCCCAAGGATATAAACAAAGGGGGAAACTCTCCCTTCAAGATAAGAGAAATCTGAGAAAGGCTCAGAGTAGACCCGCTGCTTCTCCACATTAAGAGAAGGTGGTTGAGGTTGTTCATCAGGCATCTGGTCAGGGTGCCTCCTAGACACCACCCTGGTGAAGTGTTCCAGGCATGTCCAACTGGGAGGAGACCCCAGACACACTGGAGGGGTTAGATATCTGAGCTGGCCTGGGAACACCTTGGAATTCCCCTAGAGGAGCTAGACAAGGTGGCTGGGAAACGGAAGTCTGGGCTTCTCTACTAAAGTTACTGCCTCTGAGACCTGGACCCAGATAAGCGGAAGAAGATAGAAAGTTGATGGAAAGACGGAAATTTTTAAAAAAAGAATTTCATTTTTCCTCAAATGTCAAACTTTCTAAAAATAATGATGTAACAACTCATTAATGTGAGAAACCAAGTAATTATTTTGACTTTTTGTCTTGTGTTTTTTATATTGAGGCAGAAATAGACTTCCACGGTATCCTGATACATTTGTGTTTTTACCCTCGGCGACACTGGCTGCAGAGTATTGTCACCAGTTCATCCGTATGTGCAAAAACTTTGGTGTGGACTGAAGGCTGAGTTTCAAGGGTTAGGGTTAGTCACATTAGGTTTAACTCTACGAGTTCTCTGCAGACCCACCTCAATTTTACACTCCAGTCCAGCATACTGAAAGTCTGTCAAAAACTTGATGATGTGCAGTTCCTCTGTGACTATAAGAGGATTCTGTTTGAGAATAAAAGAGACACACTTACAGTATAATTGAAAAAAACAACAACAACAAACTTTAAACAGCTACAAGAAATAATACCATACCTCGGTGGCCCCTTTAGTTCTTGCTTTGCTTTCCCTGAGTGACTGCAGGAAAAATATAAAAGGCATTTAGTGTGACATGGCTCACATTGATACAGACACTAAAAATGGAATATGTTCAACTTCTCTGATCGGGAACATGCGTTTCATTAAGAATCTTTACTTTCTCAGTACGGGTTCACATACGTAAACATGCACCACACACCAAAATCTGTCTTCTGCCTTTAACCCATCATCAGATCATGCATCACACACACTGCATACTAGGAGCAGCGGGCTCGCCATATCAGGCACCCAGGGAGCAGTGCCAGTTAAGTGCCTTGCTCAAGGGCACATTAGCCAACATCTCTCTGCCAGTCCAATCAAACTGGCGACCCTTGGGTCACCAGCTGACTTCAGCTTAGCCTGCAGCTGCTCATGTTCATACCATGTGTCCAAATTCTGCCATGAGCCCTCCACCTGGTGTGGACACGTCCAACACCTTGCTGTCATCCTTGGTGAAAACAAAGTGACGAAACCTTTGGCAATAGGAGAGAATGTATGTTTAGCCTTAAATTAATCTGCAGACTAATTACACATTGTATGTTAGATCATTTTTGTATGACACTTACCCTTTAATTGTCTTCACTTCTTTAACATCCCTTTTAAAACAGGACACACAATTATGTTTGAAGGTTAAAAATAAATCCTTACAGAAGACTATCAGATTATATAATCCAGTAACGGGTGTTAGTTACTGTATTTACATTCATGAAACTATCTCTGTAACACTCATAAGACACTCATCTCCGGCGATTTCAATGATGTAAAGGTCAGATAAATGTGACCTGGCCGTTCAGACTGATGTCACATTCCAAAGTGTCCAATATGTATCAGATTTAGGACCCCATATGAAAGTGGCCTGGGTCGGATTTGAAAAAACATTATTAGTGCTGTTCACACTGTCTTTAACAGGTCAGATACAGGTCAAATAGTGGGGAAAAAATAAAAATCTGATTTGGGCCACATTTGGCTGCAGCCTGAACGTAGCCTCAGACACTGTGACACCAAACAGAACACCAGTATGACAGTTTCTGTGAAATCCCAGATATATCCAGTGACACAGACTATTATTTTAAGGCTCACATATTAATCCAACACATTTCAGACCTGCCTGAACTACAATAATTTTGATGGACAGTTCTAGAATGTCCAAAACTGTCAAAATATTATACAAACATTTCAGAGATCTGTGCATCTCTGCTCAATAAAAAGTACACAATCTGAGGGTTTCTGCAATTTTCATCATGGACCAATTTCTGTGCTAGAATGTGAGGAAACACCAGCAACACAACAAACTGTAAAGCTGGGCAAGTTTTCTGGACGTGTTTGCACCAGCGTCTCATTACCACAAACTCTTTTGTGAACAGGTCCTTAGAATGGAGCAGATTGTAGCAGGCACAATCTATTCTCTCTGGATCCCATCAAATATTCCTATTAACTTGTTTACGTGGCTAAATATTTTGAATATTACATGAACTTTTATCTTTTCTTCATACAGTGGTGTATAACCTGACGCAAATAAGGCCTCCCATCATAGTTCCTTCAACCAGTATCACAAGCATTAATCTGAAATGTTCTACTCAGATTGTCATGTTTAGAATACAAATGGAAAATTAATGTACAAGTAGTGAATAACCCAGATTTTTTTTTTTTTTTTGGTACTTACTTGTCTAATACAGGCTTGACTTTAAGCTGGCACTTTAATTCTGGGAGGTTTGCTAAGAACCTGTGGAGAGAAGACACAGATGCTGACAAAACAGCTTCTGAAATTACAGTCATATTGTATCCCGATTTCCATGTCATTTTCCACTTTTTGAGATTTTACTAGTGGCCTTTAATGATAGCGGTTTAATGGTGTGCAAGTGTTAATTACGACCAACTGTTTATATCAAGGTTCTTAACTTATTTTGTATCTGTCATTATCAGTAGCTGCTTTACATATTTCAGTACATTCTTTTTATAATCAAGTTGTTTATGTGAAAATATGTAAAAAAAAAATAAATAAAAATTCATTCAGAGCCAAAAGGGAAACAGAACAGACGTGTCCCAGTGTTCCATGCCATGAAACGGCTATTCTTCTATTTAACAGTTGCACTGAATGTCCATGTGGCATAAAAAAAACTAAATTAAATAATTTATTACTCACAAGTATCAAGATTCACTTTATTGTCATTCAAGCACAATACCAACACGGTACAGTGTAATCATCTTCTAGTGCCAAATGCCTAAAATAATACAGTATTACCCAGTCACTGGAACAATAACAGCATGTCAGATTTTATACAATCAGTCCAGTATATGTATGTTTTAACAAGTTGTTTGGTCTCTTCAGGACTTTATTTCTGATCACAACTCACACAGACTAGAACTGAAATGTTAGAAATTCATTTTCTTCTGTTTATCGTTTTACAGCTAATAATTGTAATATTTGTTTTGTTACATGGCTGATAGAAGCAGATAGTGAATTAGCCTAAACATGCCAACTCATTACTATGCTTCATTTAACTCAGTCTTACCTGACTGTCACTGTGAATCGCACTCCGGTCTTCAGCACTAAAGGTCGCTGGGTCAGACTTGACATGACAGGTTGTTTTTCAACCACTAGAGCACTGCAAACAAAATCACCACAAAATATGTTAACAATGTGAGGATATGTCTGTATGTGAAGCAGTATGAGAGTATGCTGCCATGGCCTACTTTCCAAACAGCTGTCCCAACTGAGAAACTGCAAATTTGTCAATCTGAGCCATGACATCAGTGAGGTTGGAGTTGTGATTGATGTTGTAGTTATCGTTCTGCTCTTTCAGTTTCTTCAGCTGCAGACGAATCTGTTGCAGAGCCTCTGCCACAGTTGTGAAGCTGAGGATTAAATATTAAACATTAACCCACACTGAAATGTACAACAGCAAATTGGTCAGAAAACAGTGACCATGACAACCAACATAGAAACATGTTCTTGAACAGAAATCACAAACAGTCAAGTTACGGTTACCATGTCTGTAAATGATCCAGACATGTGTTGGATGGACTTCCTAGGCAGGCAAGCTGCTGCCTGCGCTTCCACTCAGGGAGTTCCACCACTGTGAGGGTATGCACAATCGATCCTGAAAGGTTTAAAATGCCCACAATCTTCTCCAGCACCATCTGCATTAAAAACACCACAGAAAACATGTAAGCCAACCAGGAAAGTCAGGAGGAAAGTTAAAAAAAAACAAAAAAACAACCACTATCATTCGAATTAAAACCATAAAAAAAAAAAACATTTAAAATAATGCCAGAAAAGGATTTAACAACAAAAATCATCTAAAACCAGCTCTGCTGGAACTGAGTTTCTTGCTTTGAACTGACTGTGGCATCAACTCTTGCAACCCCTCATTCCAAAACAAACAAAAAAATCTACTTAGCTTTATGAATATAATATATACGTGCCAAACAAGTGCACCACATACATGATATAAAATAGTATATAGCAACTTTCACAGGTACAGCGATATATATGCTACTAAGGATAAAAAAATAAACAGGTGACCTTTAGTACAATATTTCCATCGTCTTTGTGGTGATGATTTTCCCGTGTCCCCAAATTAATTTCACCCATGAAATTGGCACTAAGGCTTAGTCAGCACAGTCAAAAACAACCCTTATTTTGTTGTTTAAAAAAAAAAAAAGACAGAAAACAAACATGGCACAGGCTCAAGAAATGTTTGTTAACACAAAACCACCTGTAAGTGGTGCTGTAATGCTACCACAGAAACTCACCAAAAAATAAACACTGGGTTAGTGCATGGGAGTTAAGGGAGTGGTAGGGCTATGGTGTCATTCTTTCACAAAAAGATGTCTACGGGTGGTAAACATGGAAATGAAAGGGTGGCATTTTTAGATTTGTTCACTCTGGAGGACTCTGGAGTGGAGGATTTTTCAGGAGTGATGATATTACTGAATTTCCTCCATACAATATAGTTATCCATTTTATCCGCTTAGAAAAGCACTACATTTTATTTTGTGAACCCTACTTGGGTCATGTAACTACTCATGTAACCGTGTTTAAATAGGGAAAACGTGGAAGTGCTTGGTTGCCTCTATCTTTGCGTCTGATTGATCCTGGAGGAAATAATGAGCTATGCTAAGTGTTAACAAAGTAGTGCAGTGTGCCAGGACGACTGAGAGCATGCACAGAGATGAGAGAGGTATGTATTAACTTATGGAAGAACATAGTTCAGTATGGAAAACCGGTGGTGTGTTCTTTTAAAGCTGTGGTTCTATACAGTTTTGGGATCACAAGGCAACAATTCCATAACTAGAAAAGCACTCAGAGAGCGCAGACCTCCGCCAAGGTAGTGTTTGATCTTCACCAAAATGTAATCGATTGG
>JAQQZY010000015.1:5165061-5175065 GCA_030068375.1 Ostorhinchus rueppellii
GTATTTCCTTGTACTGCTGCTTCACACAAACAAGTTGTGCCTTAATATTAGATATAGAAAGATACTGAAACTTGTGAATACTTTCTTTTAGTTACACAGTACTTTAAATTTGACTTACTTTCAGTACTTGAGTAGTAATTTTTTTTTACATACTTCTACTTGCAGTACTTAAGTACAAAAAAATATGAATACTTTAATAATTTCATTTAAGTATGATGTTAAAGGAACGCTTCAACTTTTACTCCATTCAGTTTTTTGATATAGCACTTGTACTTCTACTCCTCTCCTCTACTCCAGTACTTTATACATCTCTGGTCACAACTGAAGACTGTAAAATATTATTTTTAAGTTGGGTGATTGCGCACCATCTGAGGCTCAATAAATCCTTGATCTTGCATAAAAGAAATGGCAATTGTTGCAAAGCAGAGACATACTTTCTTGTTTGATAACTGTTTAAGATAGCCAAGATTAGTTACCTTGAAGCAAACAACAACAATGTCGTTATTGGAGTTATTGTATTTCACTGAAATGCATAATTCAGTCCTTTCTCTGTGCTTCTCTCTCATATTTCAGAGGTGTAATTATTTCTTTTGGGTACCATACTTTATATTGGATTGATTATAGGTATTATGCAATCCTGTCTGGAACTCTTGGACATCCAGAATAACAGCAGAGCTTGTAGTTGCTCATATAGGACTGGACAGCAGCCATTCTAAGGAGGAACTTGGCGAAGGGTCACTTAGTTATGAATGAGCAGATACATGGAATCTGGGAGCTGACAGGGAATTTGGTCGCCTTTAAAGATGAAAGAAGAAAAACTGTTGTGACAGCTGCCCACTTCCCCTTATGCAACTACCACCTATGGATATGTAGAGCCGGGTCAAGTGCTGACATCATTCTGAACAGCTTCACGAGTTGAGCTTTACCGGCTTGTCCACTGATAGACATGATAAAGCAAACCTGACAAATGGAGTTTAATTGAGAGAACAGTTTGGATGTAGGTTGTGAAAGAGATTCCAGACCATTCCATTTGGCTCTTAGTGGGTGTTCAGCCTCTCTGTGTGTATGTTACCATTTCTTGCCCCCAAAGCTGCAACCTCCTCTAAAGCTAATCCGGTGAAATATGTGTAGTGTGAGGCGCTGGTTGGTTAGACTGCATGATTATAGTCACTTGGGATTCTTTACAGTCACAGGGAAATGATGAATAACTTTTTTTTTCTCCACCAGGAATCTTTGTTTTGGACAACTTAGCTGTTCTAAGTATCTGCTGGGAACCACAGAAAAGAACCTCCTCTGCTGCTGGAACCTGCTCACTTGCTCTTGTAAGGACACCAGCCTATGGCCACCCATTCAATTTAATATACGATTTGTGCCTCAACCATAAGAATTAATAACAACTGGTTTTGTTTCGGTAGTGGAGTGGAGCACCTCTATGGATGTCAGCCTGCTCCTTTCTGACCCATTCTCTGAGAACATGGCTGCCTTCTGCTGTCAGGCTGGTTGCACTGACTGTAAGTCATCATCATGACACATACCGGAGCTCTTGTATAAAATCTCCATTCATCTTTAGGGCAATTTAGACTAAATAAAGTGGGCTCAGTCTGGTGGGACTTCAGCTGAACTATAGTAACTATTCATAAACCCATAAAGACCCAAACAGCAACCGACCAAAAGTATCCACTGATCTAAAAGGTTTAATCACTTTTTTTTTTTTTTTTTTGGTGATAAATTAAAAAAAAAAAAAAGTACAAATCAATCAATCAAAACTTTATAAAGCACTTTTCATGCAATAAATGCAACACAAAATGCTGGACTGAAAAAAAACCCCATAAAAACCTCTCACCCAGAATCTCTCTCCCCAATAGAGATATATTTAGAATAAAATAAAAAATATAGTTCAAGGTCGGCCATACTGTACCCTTTCTTTTACTATTCTACGCGCTGCCTCTCAGGCCTGCAGAGTCTTATTGCTGGCCCCGTGCATGCAGGCAACAGACCACACTCCATCAGAACAATTTCAAGAAATGAGTTGGCCCACTGCTGCCAAGCCAAGGAATGTGGTTGTTGCCATCTAAGGGCCAGCATCTTCTTGGCTGCTCTAAGACCGGCCCATAGAATACATTTATGCTGTGGGGGTGGGGGGGTCAAAACACAGTAATGTCCGGTCAGAGAGCAAACTTTAATTGATTGCCATTCCAACATTGATTTCAACATAAAGTAGCTCCTTGTTTTGGATAATCCTTATGGTCCAACTAAGGCAAAAATGAATTTAAAAGGGAAAAATATGGGTCATTTAGCAACACTAATCTGTCTAACTGCCTCTAAAAAGACCATTCAGAGAGATTTGGAATACTGTGTTTTGACCCAGGGACAGATTTAAAGAGGAGTCGTCATTAAGCAGAAGTAAGACTGGGGATACTGGGATCCTAATCTTCAGAATGGCAAAAAATGTTTAATCACTTCTGATCCACTAATTGTAACCAAAAATCTGAATAAGTAGTGTAAAATGCAGTTTGTCATCTTTTCATGGTCATCAGATATGACCCATTTGGATGTTCAGAGGCTCCGTAGTTACCATGGAAACACCATTGTCTTCTACAACATTGATTCACCAGTAAAACTCATGGAGTTGGATCAATGACAGTGGATGGAAATGCATATTTTTGTGTTCAGTTATTGATATCATTACTTGCAAAGTCACTCTTTTCAGTTTTGTTTTTTTTTTTAAACATAATAACCCTTAACTATAATCTGAACATTTGCATGATCTGGAAATGAAATACAGGAAAATACATGATTTACACTGAAAAATGCTAAATACAGGGGATAATATGATAATAAATGGTAATAACTCATTTAAGAAAGGTTAAATCTAGATGAAAATTCATTTGGAAAATGCCACAAAAGTAACACTGGGTCTTTATGAGTTAATGATGTCACAAGTGATGCTTCTTTTTTTTGTCGCAAACCACCTTTAAATCATTATTCAGAAACCAGCCAAAGACACAGAATGAAACAAACTTGTATCCTGAGGGTGGAGATGTTTGGAGTCTGCTCAAGTTTTTTTTTTCCTCTGATTTTAGAGACAATATGGTTTCACTCAGATTCATTAGTGGTTCCATGCCTATTAAATACATAAATCAATTTTCACATGTTCATGTTTGTTTTTGTTTTTTTCCTCAGTGTTTGTTTTTAAGCCCAGTGAGCCTCGGCCACTGTTTTCCCATAAGGCTGTGTGCATGGGGACGGTAACTCGAGCTGTTTTTGCGCCAAGGGAGGAGATGCTGGAGAGCTGCGAGGAGACCAGCCAGTGGCTCAACCACTCTCAGCTGTACTTTGTCACTCAGTACATGGTAAACACACAGCGCAACAAAGCAACATGGCATAAAATCCAAACAGTTTTATTCCTCTCAGCAGCAAAAACAGAAATGACAGACAGAAGGGCAGACCGACTAAGCAGTTATTGATGCATATATCAGGAAAAAAAAAAAACCCATAGGAATTGAACATTGCATACAGTCTTTCCAGACATAGTAACCATCTTATACACATTAAGACATTCACCAGAGTAAATGGGATTTTATCAAACAAATATGCATTTTTGATTTAAAATAAAGGAGTAGAATATTTTTTCTCTTGTTAAGCCAAAAGATGTTAAACAGTATGTGTGATGTGTGTTCACTAGTATTGACACTGTTGAGCTCAAGAAAGGCATTTAAGAACGTGGGATTGAGTATAAGGATTGCCATGGAAACATTTCTTGTTTAGAAATCAATGTCCAGGCTGAGACAGTTGGTGTTTTAGGCCCTGCTCACCCACTTTAACATACATTATGAATGCTTAGTCCCATGGGGTCAGCACTAATGCCTAGTAACATGCATTGAAATCCAATCACTCAGACCACATTTGATGGTGGCTTTTGTTGCATATGTCCAGTGAACATACAAGCCATCTGAAAATGTCCCAGCCCACAAAGACTAACACAGGTGTTTCATATGAGATTCATGAGTTTTTGTTGTTGGCGATGTACTTGACAAGCGTTTTATTTTTTGCTTTGAAGAAGGAAAAAGAAAAGAATTTATTGATTTTATTTTTTCCTTGGATGTATGGTGCTTTGTGTATCTGCTTTGCCATTGGCTCTTTGTATTCATCATGAGATGTTTTGGTTCTTTCCTTTTGTTCGAAACGAAATGAACAAACAATGTGAGTAGGGTTGTGCAATCGAAAGATCACAATACCTACAGTTCATATAATCTGGTTCATAAGGTCACCATCCAAGTATAAGGGCAAGTGAACAAGTTCTCAGATAAATGTAATAAAATGTGTATTTATCAAAATAACTTTCTACATAGGTTCCATTAGAGTTTAAACACCTTTAGAGTCTATGTTTCCATCGATAGATCCCTTCTTTGTAGAATTGCTGGGGCTGTGCACTGTCCATTTTGATATTATAACATTTGTCTGAAAACTTTTTGACTCCCTTGTAATCAGCTGTTGGCAGATGTTTTAGCAATTTATGGAATTTTTTTTAGGCTCTTCTACGTAGCATTAGCTTGCGTATTAACATTTGTCAAATTGTAAGGGTGAGCTTTTTTTTTTGCTGCCGTTAATAATCAAAATGTATCGCAGCAAGTTACGCCACAGCTGCTTTATATACTTCCAACTGCTCTGATCATTCGAGGTGTCAGCCATTTTTGCTGAAATTTCCTGGGCTAGCCATTGACCGCAATACATTGTGGGATGCAGTGGTCAATGTAGTATGATGATTCAGGTATCGCAGATGTGTCACGAATGTTGAAGTTTGTCATATTGTTTAGTAGATTTGGTCACAATGAGTATGACACGATGAAATATTTTTGGATTTCAATCAGATTCCGTACCTTATACATTACCCAGTGTGTTCTTATTGCACGGTATTGGAAAAAAACTGACATTGTGATTTATTTATTTATTTTTTAACCCTGCGATATAAAATAATACTCAAAAGGATATAATATCTGTGTGGTGCCAACGTAAATGGTCAAATTAGTTACGTTACCTCTCACAGAACACATGTTTCAGTATCATTCTTCTTGTTGCTGAAATAATTCCAGATAACTGTTTCTTTTCCTTTTGGCACCAAGTCCTAGTTTTCGTTGATTTTCTCTTGTCTGTTGATCATTTTTCAATGTTGTTACCAGTAAATCACTCCATGTACAGGGGCATGGTCTGCTTCGGCTGTCGCGTCTGAACTCTGGGTGTGAACTCAAATGCAGAGAAAAACTGGGAGGATCAGAGTAAGAGGATAAATGCAGTTTATTGATACAATCAGTCAGATGTTGAATCTGATAATCAACAGGGTCTTGAGGGGAAAATCCAAGGTCGTAGTCAGGGTCCAAGCTGGGGTTCATTAACCGGATAATCACACGATCAAACAGGTTCCAGGGGACAGGCAGGCTCTAGGTCAAGGTACAGGCAGACGGTCAAAAACACAAAAAGACAGAGAGACAAGAAAAAGTGCAGACAAGGATGAGGCAGAGGCATGTACCATTTGGTGGAGCGTCAGGAACCAGGTCCGTCCACGAGGCATCAAAACAGTTCAGGGCTATGGCAGGCTCAGAGGTCCAAAAATACAGGCTATGGGTCTTAACCAATCAGGTTCAGGGTCAGAACACAGAAGACAAAACACTGGAAGATATGCTAGTTGGAAACTGCTCAGAAGAGGGTTACGAACTTGCACTGAGGACAAGACAGACTGAGGCTTAAATACACTAGGGAGACAATTAGACGCAGGTGGTTTAACAAGACACAGGTGGGTAATCAGTCTTGGAGAGAAAACACGAGGAGCAGGAAGTAAAGACTGAGGACATGACACAGGAGGGAAAACTAACAAAATAAAACAGGATATGACGAGACAAACATCTGTTTACAGATGTGACATTGGCAAACTGTTTAAGAACGGTTGTGATTGGTGGATCACTGTGCGCAGCGCGTATCAGGCACCCGGGTTGAAATCAGATCAGAGCACGTTGAGTTAATTTGCCTTTTTCATCACAGGACCTGCGATGTGACTATTACACACACGTACATTGCAATGACAGGGCTCAAACATTATATTGTGCAGCTCTAGTTCTTATTGCAGCCCCTTAAGCGAAGTCATGGCTTTTACTGTCAGTTTAGGACAGTTAATTATCGTCTGCACACTATTTTAATTGATTTAATTGATCATGGCTGCACTTCTGACTGATGTGGACCTTTGCAGGACCTCTTGACGTTCACCACTAAGGCGGAGGAGGACAAACTGATGGCCTCTAGCAAACAGGTACATGTGACCACTGCAAATCATGTTTTTTATGGCTTGGACTCAAATTTAAGATTAATGAACTCTGATTTTAAAAATAAATAAATAAATAAATAAATAAAAATTGGACTTATTCTGGATTATTGATCGGTTTACATTGAGTTTTTTTTGGATATTTTAGTATTTCTGTGGAACTTTTCGTACATTTTCAGTACTTCTCAGTATATATTTCCAATATATTGTGTGATATTTTTAATGCAGTCTCTTTGCACTTGTGTTGTCTTGCACTTGTTTTTGCTGCTAAATGTGAAACAGAGCTGCTAACCTGACCTAACCTGTCATAGTTCCTGTAACAGTGATAATAAATATCTGTTTATTTTTTCATTAATAACCTCAAATCAATCACTAGTATAGAAGGTTAAACTCACTGTGACACTGGAAGTTATTGTTCTGATCTGGAGCCTGAAGTGTCTTATCTTATCTTCCCCTTTAAGCTTGTGATCAATGACAGTGTTGCCATGACGCCATTCTCCGTGTTGTTGGGGAAACGACATCAACAAGAGGGTCAAGAAGCAGCGAGCAGCCTCTCAGCAGAGAGAACACAACTGCCACAGGGCTCAGCTGCTGTCAGAGAGGTGTGTGCTTGGGCTTTGGTTTATAAGTGGATTTGTTGGCATGGAAACGTTTATTACAGTCAATAATGTTTTCTTCAAACTGAACTGAGATCATGACAAAAACCAAGAGAAGAACTAGACTTTGAGGGGTTGAGGCCTAGTCAGAAACAGTTAATTTTGTTATTGTGACACCAAAATAACAATCATCTTCAAGACCATTAAACCTCTGAGGAATGATGTGCATTTACCCTTTAGTATTTAACACCCAGAGTCTAGTGTTAGGTAGTTAACGCCGCTAGTGAAAATTCCAAAGTGCAGATAACAGTTCAGCGTGGCCTTGGCCTTCTCAGTACACTGCTCTGTTTTATTTCCTGTTTGTACAGATCAACGCTAATGTCCTTTAATCTGATTTGGCTGGTATCTCCTGCTGACCGACACCATGTGTTCTTCAAACGCTTCAGATAATAAATGACTCATGTTATTGTTTTCATTTAAAGAAGGGAGATTCAGATCAAATCATTAATGGTCTTATGTAATAACGTAAGATTTTATTGATTCCATTATCGGGAAATGACACAGTTGAGCGCAGCAAACACAAAATAAAGTGCAGAAATTAGACAAATACTGACAATTTTCTTCAGTTACCCCTGTAGCTGTGGTCATTAAATGCATTCCTGAGTCCTTTGACACCAAGACGAGCTGACCGAGTATAGAAATGAGTTCCTTTTCTTCGTAGTCACTGCTGCGGTATTTCTTTACCTGTTAGAGTTCACATAGGCGTGTGTCTGTTCAGGTCAACCTTTTTGTACACAACTGTTATTTGTGAATCAACTTTAGCAAAGAGCCCTGAACCCACTCTAGCAGTTTTACTAAGGGTCTGGGCATTCACAGAAAGCTCTCGAACAAGGGTGGGCAACCTGTGGCTCCAGGGCCACAATGGGCGTCTTCACACCTGCCTTGTTTAGTTCGATTAAAAGGAACTCAAGTTCGTTTCCTCCCTTGGTCCGGACCATTTTGGTCAGTGTCAATACAATCACACGAACTCTGGTGTCGGACCGAGACCCAGCTGAGGAGGTGGTCTTGGAGCGCTTCCCATCAAACCCTGGTGTGAAAACGGCCTGACCTCGATCCGACTTGGATGCAAAAATCTAGCTTTTTGGCAAGAGTTAGGTTTTATTTTGGCAACAATAAATTGAGCTTACATCTCCAAATAGCCTAAGTTTTCTGACTTGGGACCTGTTGTTACTGCACATGTTGGACACTCATGAGAGCTCTCCTCAGCTGTTTTGCTGCACGTCTTCGTTGTTGCAAAATTACATGCATGATATTGTAAAATTTGTGTTACATCGAACGGTCTTGATGCTCGAACATTTCTGTAAACAGATGTAACTGGATAAACCATACTGCTATAAGGATAATGAGAACCGCAAAGTGTCCATTGTTTACACAGGCCTACTTTCACTTATGGGCGTCCTGCTTTATCCCACTCACACATTTACCGTCCAATGGTTGAACGACCTTAGCACATGTATTTGTATTTATAAATTCTGGTCCTGTAGCAATTAATCACAGTGTGAAAGCGAACCGCACTAAGAAAGAGGGAAAAAAAAAAAAAAACTTGGTCCAGACCAAAGCAAGTGAACTAACAGACTAGCTGGTGTGAATATGATTCTGTCCCTGGACAAGAACTAAAGAGTCAACTTGCATTTATTTATTTACAACAGTCTAAAGAAACTTCTTTACACTCAAACAGATCACTGAATACCAGGCACCACAGAACTGAACTGGATCTTAACGGACCTAAATTTAGACTCAAATGAATCTGAATCACATTTGGTTCACCTGTAGCTGAAACAGGAACAGAATTGTTGAAGCAACCAATTCAGCTTAAAGTCCAAAAAAGGCGATGGCTTCGATATGAAATGTGTTTTGTCAGGCCAAAGATCAGAAAGCCCAAAAAAACTGAACTGAACAAGAAAATGAAAATGCATCTCAAATGAAAAGTGCATCATATGTTTTTGTGGTACTGATACTTTTTTCTCCTTGTGGTCAGACTCTCTTTGAACCGTAAAGGTTGTGTGTGTTGGTTGTGTTTTCACCGTGGATGTGTTCCTCACAGCTACACCCACTGTTGACACTTTTAAAACTCATTTAAAAACCCATTTTTATTCTTTGGTTTTTAAACTGGACTGAGAATTGACTTTTTGGCATTTTATTTATTTTACTTCATTTTATTTTATTTGTGTAGATTTTATAATCTGTTTTTAATTTCTATTCCTGCTGTGAATCTGTACAGCACATTGGTCAGTGTGCGTTGTTCGTAAATGCGCTTTATAAATGAAATTGGCTTGTCTTGACAGCTCCTGCAGAGCCCAGCCCACGTCCTGCCCTCCACCTCGTTCCTGTGCTCCATGTTCGTAGAGTCTCTGCTCATCTCAGTCACAGACAACAGGTAACGATGATGACTAACTGTATTTCGAACACAAGTAGGAATAAAATGCAAAGCTGAACAAATGGCAAACCACAAATTTCAACGGAATACTCCAGAATATTGAAAGAAACAAGGAAAAAAAAAAAAAAACAAAGCCACAGAATATACAACTACCTCACTGTGGCTCCTCAACAACACTTCATGTTCAAAATTGAGGAGGCAGAAGCCGAGCTTCTATTGTCCTACCCCAATTTTACATGACTAATATATTGAGGCCAATAAAAAAGAACAGGTCCTGTAATAAAATTATTGAGCAGAATTATAAATTCATGCACAGAATGTATCTCACGCCAGTCCGTCTAAGCAAAGTGTACAGTATCCTTCAGTGTCTTCCAACTGTCATCAGTGTAAGACGTGTACAGGTTCGCTTATTCACGTATTTTGGAAATGTAGGGATTTAAACCTTTTTGGAACAGTACATGATTTAACAGTCAAAACTTTGCAAAATTTACACCTATACTCTACCTTTAGACACTGATCCAGACGGGACACTAGACCCCATCTCTAATTACACTGCTCTACAATTTCTTATTAAATCTCTCCTTCAGACATTAAATGTGCTAAATCTTACATAGTTTAATAAGATGAATCAGAAAACAAATGACCAAAGTGCTGGTTA
>JAQQZY010000015.1:5175165-5187155 GCA_030068375.1 Ostorhinchus rueppellii
TATATATTAAAGCAGTGATACAGATGTATTCAAATAAAACACAGTAATTGCTTCATACACAAATTTTGAAAATCTTAAAGAAACCTTAATTTGGCAATGTTAACACTATGTATATAAAAACACGTAAAAAAAAAAAGTAAACGATAACAGTATACATTGTGGTTTTTTTATAGCATTTTCCTATTGTTCAGATTGACTGATAGCTAATGTTATTTACATTACAAATATAGATTTTATTGCCATGTGTAATATTCCTGAATGAGCAGACCAACCAGTGGAAAACTGGTTTTACTCGTGTGTCCAGAGTAAGTCTGAGGTCAAACTGAACCAAGGCAGACTGTGAAAAATGAGCTCTGTTACCAGTTTCTTAAGAACACACACGGCTCAACAGTACTCATACTGTTCTCCTACTTTTCCATCCAAAGCAAAAATCTACCCCGCTTCACCAAAAACCTGGCGAGGGCGGCTGTAGACACCTGTGTGCGTTCCACAGCTGTTAAGACCAGTTTGGAATAAGGCTTAAGAAGTGACTGAAAAGTCAGATGTAGAAAGGATACAATGACAGAGGATTCGTTTGTGTAGGGAAATGTTTTTCCTTTTTGTAGACATTCAGACAGACTTCTCACTGGCAAAATCTAAAACATGTATGAAGGTTCAGTGTGCAATATTTAGTAAAATATAGGAGTGAAGTTGCACTTTGAACTTCCTCACCAACCCCTAAAAGCCTTCAGTTTTCCACTTTCTGATCCGTACTGGAAACACGTTTGATTCTGTGCACTTGTGAAAATACAACTTCTGTCAGCAGTATTTGAAATATGAGTTCTGCAGTTATTACTAGTAATGAAATAGAAGACTCAAATGAATTCTTAAGTAAAAACATGTCTCTGTTTGGCAAAGAAAAATCTGTCTTACACAGGATGGTGGCAGAAAATTAGACAAACTAGGGCTCAAAACAAAAACTTAGCTGTAATCTCCTCTCAGTTTGACACATTTGTAAGTCAGGTTAGCTTATTGACTAATGTTACCTACATTTTGGATATTAAACAACAAAAATTAGATTACCAATTACATATTTGTGCCTGTAGAGACCCCTAAATCCCCCTAAATTTTACACACTGAACCTTTAACCGAAAAAATATCTTCACAGGTATCGTGCAAACATTCTTTGCACATTTTGTTAAACCAAGTTGAATTCAACACAGATGACAAAATGTAGAACCAAGACAAACATCTCCACCTCTGCTGGAACTAATGACATTAAAAACAAAACCCATGACATGGTCCAGGTCCAGGCCCTTTTGGCAGTCGGACGCAGTGATGAGATAAGGGTTGCTGACTAAGCTCCCTGGCTGACATTTTGAGGAAACATCTGAGGTAAACTCGGGGTGCTTGTTCGGGATTTGTTCAGAGCTGGTACAGTTACTCTGTTTAAACATGTGGTGCTGAGAGTTACAATATGTGCCTGTTTTACCCACAATCCACCTCCTCCAACTTCCCAGCACCTGAACACACTAACAGAGAAACTAAAAAAAAATGACTGATATAAGATGGTGCATCAGGGGCAGAAGGAGTCAGAACGTGAGCCTTGTGCAAAAATATTGATCAAATGCCTGATCACACAATAATAAACTGACGTCAATCACTTAAAGTGCCTGTGTAACAACAATCATGTTTGGGAAAAGAAAAGAAAAGAAAAAAAAAAATCACCCCAGACAACTCAAAACATAAAAAATGAAAAGGTGACAGAATGACACCAACCAAAAAAGTCAACTATATGTAAAACTAAACTGAACCCCCATTTAAGTGTTAGAAATATTCTCAGGTAATGGTGTATGAGTGAACCTACATAACTACTGCCACCTGATGTAAAAATAGATATTTGGAATGCTTCGGATAGATAACTGGTTTCCCTCACTTCCTTTT
Source organism: Ostorhinchus rueppellii (assembly GCA_030068375.1). Classification (NCBI taxonomy): domain Eukaryota; kingdom Metazoa; phylum Chordata; class Actinopteri; order Kurtiformes; family Apogonidae; genus Ostorhinchus; species Ostorhinchus rueppellii. The sequence continues at coordinate 5,177,089 of JAQQZY010000015.1, forward strand.
ATGCCACATGTGGCCTTTGACTTTGGTAACTGAGGGAGATGTTGTTGACAAGGGTACATACCATTACATTTACGTTGTATGGCTCTGACTGCGAGTGTGCAGCGCAATACTGATGACACGGTTATAAAAAGTAAAAATCACTGTCTATGTTGCCTGAATAAATACAGCTGCATAACCCTTATAAGCACATATTAAAGCGACTAGATCCCAGTATGTGTTAAGTAGAACCTTTGTCCCACTGCAGGAGAACAATATCTACAACCTGCTCTTTGTACAAATAGAAACGCGAGGTTCTAAGAGAAAGCAGCTAAAGCATTAGTGAGGTCACTGAGAAGCATTGGCAAATGGAGTGCTCTGCTTTGAGCCTGTTTGAGAAAAGCTGACAGGGTTCCCTCCTACATTTTTCCCTCTGATCAGCTGAAGCACCTCTACATTGTTGTTTTTTTCTCCGCTAGATTCAAGTTTTTACAAGAATCTCCCTTGACATCTTAAAGCAGACCCAAAAAAAAAGGGTCGCAAGTCTCAAAGTGATGGATCATAGTACATATATATGTGTGAAAGCACCAGACTTGCAGTCAAGAGGCTGATCTCATCTGACTCCCAAACAAACAAAACGTAAGATAAACCCTGCCTTAAACTGAACAGTGTTAGTTTTATCCGACTACAACCTTACTACTCACCTACGTCTGGTGATGATTAGTGTTTTATTAATGGCTGAGCATTGCATGTTACGTTACTGTACCTTTAATGTTAGCATTAGCTTTCTGCTACAAGAAAGGATGTTAGTTTGCTATATAGGACCCAGGGTTAGAGAAAGACCTGACAGATATGTACCCAGAACTGAGTCTCTTTAACAATCTTAGACAGTGGTAGGAAGTGAGGGGCTGTCTACCGTCTCTACTTTCTGCTCTGGCGAACAACACAGGAAGAGGCGGCTGCCCAGGCTCTTGAAGGCAAATCGAAAATACATGACGTGACCCATAGCCACGAAGGAGACAGAGATGATGACCAGAAGACCAAAGGCCTCTGGGTTTGGAGCCAGAATCACCATGATGAAGTGCAGCAGGTCTAAGAGGTAATTCATGGAGTTCTGGACACCATTGATCACACCGCGCTCCGACTCAATCACATTCTCTTGGATGAGTTGGGTCACAGTCAGGTCAAAAGACCACAGACCTGCAGGAAGGAGAGAGATCAACAGTTAGCTGTGATGCTATTTTTACAGCCTCATTTAAACAGTAAACAGTAGCAAAGTTGGAATTATCAGGCAATGTTATTGGTGTCAAAGGTCACAGATGTTGTTCTGACATCTGTGGAGATCCGGTAGAAAATTTTGCTGACCCATAAAAACCTATGGGTTTCACTATGCTGTCTCCTCCAATCGTCTTCAGGAAGTCATAACTTCATAAACAAATTTGTGTAATTGTATAAAAGGAAGTAATAACATGCCAACAGTATGAACAAGTAATAGCTCTAACCTCAGCAAATAGGGGCAGACCAGCCTCAACTTGATTTATACACATGATACTCTGACCGTTTCCTACTCGTGTACTTTAAGCTTGATTATTATCATCTTCTGTTGTCTATCGTACATCTCTGCAATCCAGGCAACATCATATAATTAAGATAACATCCTACTTTTCTGAAGTCTTGTCTTCAAATGTTACTCACCAACTCTAGCAGCAATGACTCCAGCAAATAGCAGACTGACAGACATGTAGGACTGGAGAGGAGGCAGTTCTTCAGCTGGTGCAGGAGTTGTAGCGTTTCCACTGGACAGAACACCGGTCAGGCTGTGGTCCGCCTCAGGAAGCACATTCTCTCCAATCAGGTGAGTGTAAAGATCCTGGAATGGTGACACGCTGAGGTCGAAGGGACTCCCAGGAGCGAAGACTGAGGCCACGCACAGCATGAGGCAGGACAGCTGGGCCACGCCTGAGATAAAACCTGTGCGGATCAAGCCGCACTTTTTGCGAACCCAGGTGAAGGCAACGGTGCCACAGATGCCCGAGACAGCAGAGGCCCCCATCAGCAGGCTGAGCACAGAACCGTTGAGGCCCTGTGTGTAGGCGTAGCCGGTGGTGATGCAGTCAAAGCCCAGCACCGTCATGTAGAGGAATGCAAGGGACATGCCAGCAAAGAAGATGTTTTGGTTGTAGTACGCCACCCATCCAGCCTTGAAGGTGCGAAGTGGTTCTGAGACCTGATGGCAACAGGCATGATGATCAGGATCATCAGGCTGTGCCACCACTCTAGTGTCATTCATCAGTGGCTGAGATGACTCCTCAGGACTCTGACCATTTTCCATATCTGAAAAGAGCAAAAGGATGAATGCATGAACTGATTAACAAGAAAACTACAGCAGCATTAAAACCTTCTACCAGGAAGGGTTGCACCAAACTAGTTCAATAGTAATTGTAACTTCATGTGTTTAACTGACTAGTTGCATGTTTAAGATTTTATTTTTTAATCATATACATGATTTTGGTACATTTGTCAGATCACGCGTGTATAACAACGTCTGCCTGAGACTCACTGGGTGACTGAATGACAACACTTCCTTTGAAGTCTGATAGATTTATTTCATTGCAACCAACTGATCGACTAAGATTTGGTTCACTATTCAGTAGGGGCCAGCTACACTACCAGGATATTTGTTCAATATGAACTTTAAGAGGATATGAAACACAAGGTACCTCTCACAGGGGTGAGATCTTTCAGTTCTTGCTGCTGGTCTTTCTGGCCAGCTTTTACAGCCAGGGCTGGAGTTTTCTGGTAGACCTTCCACAGCAGCGCATACTCCAGACACATGGAGCACAGGTTCCAGCCAGAGATGAAGCCACAGCCAATGAAATGGGAGCCAAAAGCCATGATCTGACCCACCAGCATGGGAGCCAGGATGTTGGTGAGCTGGTCAATAATCCGCACTGTGGCATTCATGTCTGTTTGATCAAAATCAGAAAATTGTTCATTTCAGCTGTTTCAACTTCTATACTCTGAACCAAAGAAAGACCTGTTACAGTCGTATTTTGGTTGGTTTCATATTCATGAGACTTTACAACACACAAAACATATCTGACTGTAAAAGTTCAACAGGTTCGTTTTGTAACATGCGAGGAAATCTTTTAAATAGCTTATAACAATCAAGGGGGGAAAAAAATGCTGGAACATAAAATGTAAAAAACGAGAGTGAGTCAGCATCCGGAGTTCAAAGTCTGCCCCATTGAACGGATCTGATAACAGGGTCACGTGAGGCCGACATTTGACGATAAAACTGCAGCTGTTAAAAAACACTGACCTGCCAACTTGCTGCTGTCCTGACCTGCCACAACCACCACCCAGTCCCTCTGGATGGTGATGGACATGGCCGTACTGGCCAGGTTTGCAATGTTGGCAATGGTGATCACCAGAATGTAGCAGGTTGTCTGAAAAACAGGATGAGCAAAGTTCAAACAGAGAAAATATTAAGACGCAGATTGGTAGTTTTGTATGTGATCTTTGGGAAATTTTACATCAGCATATGGCGAACGCTCGTCCAGGTCTGGTTATTCCATAGATTTCCTTTGCTTTGTAAATGAGAAATTTCTCCTACACTATGAACTACAACTGAGATGTAGAATACAACAAGAGCAACCAGTTTCATTCAGGATTAGGTTTATGTTTACATTTAGGTGTTTAGGTTAGGTTTTATGTGTTGTATCAGATCACATCCCTTAGTGTTGGAAGTCATTACTGACATTAGGCTAAGATTGGAGCCATGTTTAAGTTGCTCCCTTCAAAATCAAATCTAATACAAATATTTTTGGCCATATACTTCTGTTTTAAGCCTAACCCTAACTTTCACTTAGGGTTAAGGTTCCATGAAAATGATGGATGTTAAGAAGCGACAACTATGAGCTTGGCTGCTACTATTGCAATGTGATTCTCATGTGAACTAAAAACAAGTGTTGTTTTTTTTTTTAATTAAAGGCATCCTCTTGCAATACAGAAAAATGCTTCTAATGCCTTAGAACAGGCCAGTCCACTTCTCTCCGTCATGTGACTAGCCTTGAAGAACCTGCTGACTACACAGCCTTTAACAAGACACTCGATCTCCTGTTTCACCAAAATCTCTCCACCTCCACTTACGCTCTGACGTGGACTTCCCTCTAAACTCTCTCACATGGCAGACCTCCCTGACCCCCCACCCCCACCCCCTTTCTTTCACTGGAAATGAGATGGCGGACCACATATGTAGGAGACATTCCCTCAACAGAAAAGCTTTTGTGTTTCAATAGCCATGCTAACTAGACGTGCATACTGGACAGAAATCAGCCCAGTATGCAACCTTGGGACTTGGTCAGGCAGCTGCACAACATGGTCTGAATGTCTGTGATGAAACCACATAGCTCAACAAGTGTAAACAAGCCCCTTCCACAACACAGACACTGGGTTTGCAAACTAAAGAACACTGTACTGCCTGCAACTAATGATAAGCCCATTATCTATTGACTCTCCAATTAAGTTTCTCAATTATTGGGTTGACTGTTTTGTCTATAAAATGCCAGAAAGTGATGAGAAAGTGTTTTCACAAAGCCCAAGGCAACATTCTCAAATGTCTTGTTTTCTTCATAACCCACTGATATTCAGTTGAGCTTCACTGAAGAAGAAAGAAACCTGGAAATATAATAACCTAAAAATATTTAAGATTGTGGAATCAAAAACTATTAACAGTTTTTTCCCCTCAGACAATTACTTAAATGATTCATTGATTATCAAAATAACTGTGGGTTTGATAGTTGACAACTATTCAATTAATTGTGCACCTACCTGATGAAAAATTATGTGGCTGTATGTTTTTTAGTGACTACAAAAAAATTAAAACTAACAAGTTCCCACTTATACAACTACAAAATCATCACATGCTATGATTAAAAAAAAGTTTTCTTGAGAAGAAAAATTTGACATGCAGAGAAAAAGCTTTTCTTGTGAAACAAGACAAAATCCTCTTTTTGACAAAGCTATTTACTACACAACACTAATTTGATTTCAACAAAGTCATATAATAAATTTAAGGTAAAAACTAACCACAACCAATTCAGCTGAACTATGCAGGATGTGTCAAAATAACAAAAGAAGTAGCAGATTGTGAAGTAGCATGGACTCAAAACATTGTTCTCACAACTGTTGCTGATGAAAATCTACCTGATGTGTTAAACTTTAATTCACATTTTATTTAGACATTTTATTTACAATTTATGTCATTCTAATGAAATGTAAGCAAGTAACACTAAATGTTAACATTAAAAAAGAGAATATACTGCCATTGAGAGGGCAAATATAAACAATGTGTTGTGTATAGGCCTAATGACCTCACACACATTAATAAAGAACTATTACGTGTTATGGCTTAAAGTTAGTGGAACAGCCAAAGGTCCTCTGTTGTGTTGAGTGCATTCCTCACTCTCATATATAAAAGCTGCTTCAGTGGTCATAAATCATACTGACATGGAAGTTCATATCAGTAGGTAATCAGTTTCAGTCCTGGGTCAGTACTTTGTGCTTAAGGAAAAGGTATAACACATTTCTGTGAAAACTATCACTAGATCATATACAAACTGCAACCCTGTTCAGAGACAGCAGAAGGCCGATCTTACCAGAATCCATCCATTGTAAAGCTCGACAAGCTGTTCTTTGAACTGGAAAACAACCATCAGGAGGATGCCACACACTATGACGCAACTGTTCTGGACGAGCAGCGAAGTCTGGGCCACTGTAGAAACACCATGAAGAGCATTAATGACACAAGTCTGACCAAAAACAACAGACTTCTGTCTGATCAATTATTTAATTAGAGTTTTATATTTCCTGCAACCTGAGATTATCTAAAACTGTCTGTGCAAATTTTTTATGGATAAACATTCCACAAGAGGGTTATCTAACTATGAAAGTGGAAGGGGAACTGGCACAATAAATCTCTGAATGCGTACATATTATTCATGGCATGGTATATCATTGCCCTTTTAAAAGGATCCACATCTATTTCCAAGACCTTTGTACATTTGTCTCACCACAACTTGTCTTATGTCAAGAACTCAAAATAATCATGATACATCATATATATTTTTTACCTTTAAGTCTGGGATTTCTGTCCACCCAGTCCCCGATGATGGCCCCCAGCACCAGCACGGAGCCGGCCACCACCAGACCATACACTGCTGTGAGCAGCAGGCTGTTCCCATACAGCTCCACCAGAAAGACGGCTACAGCAAAGTTCCACATTCGGTCACCCTGGAAAGAATTTTTTTTCTAACTTAGGATCTGGAATTAGACTTGATTTAACACATCCTGGTTGGGTCCACAATGTATGTGGTTTAACTACAGTGTAAATAACAGCATTCTCTGCTTTCAAGGTGTGAAAACCTAACACTAGTGCTGGCCAGATAAGCCTACATAATGGTGTTAATTTCCCAAACTGTATGAATTTTTCATAAACACTTGTACTATAACGGCACCTACAACAATAAGCAAATAATTATATAATACTGTTCACCACTTAAAGTTCTGTACAACATGGATAGAGAGGAGAAACTCTTCTTAGAACTGTTACTGTATAATACAACAATTAACAGAATACCCACAATTTTGCAAAAACGCAAATGCAACAATTTGCCTATGACAGCTTGTGGTAACACAAGACAATTTTTTTTTTAACAGGAGGCAATAGAAAAAATATTGGCAAATGTATTTATTTTAAAGCCGTTTTTAATTAATATTGTGCAGTTGCACAACTCAACAACTGTTTAACTGAGACCTTTAACTATTGTGTGTTTTTCTGAACTGGAGCAAACCTCCACATGAATCGAAGTCTTAACAAAGCTAAAGCTGAAGGCCCTTTATTTACATCAGTTTAGTCTGTGGCTTAGGAGCTGTTTGGAATGAACAGTAAACTACTACACGGCGAAAACATGTCATCTGTCTTATAATGACAGTAATAATGACATCTAATGCAACAATAACACGCTTATGTTGTTTCACATTTCGTTTTGCTCTAAAAACCCACATAAGAGGCCATCAACACAACAACGGTTTATTATTTTAACGCATTTAATAGAATATAGGTCATTATTACAACACTTGAATAATGTACTTACCCACGTTGACAGCGCATGGCCCATGTAAATAAGAAATTTAGCTGAAGTGAAGAAGTCTCGGAAAGATTCTGTAAAATATACACATATTATCAGAAAAAAATAATATATATATTTAATATTAGCCCCTAACCCATTCTGCGGTCGCTCTCGGGAAACATAAAGCATATAAGTAAAAAAGCCTACCACAGCATGTCTTCTTGGGTCCAGAGTTATCCATTTTTCAGTTTTCCGAAAAGCAAAAATAAGCAGGTCAGTGTTGTTTTTTTTCTTTAGGTTGCTGGCTCTTTGTAATGTAGGGGGTCGACCTGGGCTAACACAGCATCTGACCGTCGACCGTTACACAAAAAAACAAAACAGAGCACGGCGTTTCTCCCCTTTTCTCCCTTCCAAACTTAGCTAGCACTGTAGCTGAAGTTGGAAAGAAATGATTGTATAGCCTAAAAGGCTATTTCGTCTCAAAATGACAAAGACAGGAGCTGAATCCGCCGAGCACCCAGCTGACGCTTTGCTCTACACTGACTGATGCTGTATCCGCCTCCAATATAGACAAGCCTGTGACGTAATTGCGTCACCATTATTTACGTTATGTCAAAACACGTGTGGTCTCCTACTGCACAGGCGCTCTAAAAATCCATAAAGAAATAAAAGCAGACCACAGACCACATCTCGGAGGGAAAGAGAGCAATTGTTAGAGATATCACGAGTAATCCCTTAAACTGTTGCTGTGCTGGGAACGGTGAGCTTTTGTTTGGACTATTTTACCTTTACCTGTTTACCGGCCAGCGCTCACACAGCACGTGTGTCTGAGCGCGTGCGTTTGTCTTAATATCCAGTCATCAGTATATATATATATATATATACATATACACAGACAGACAGATAGATAGATAGATAGATAGATAGATAGATAGATAGATAGATAGATAGATAGATAGATAGCGAGAGAGAGAGTGATACACTGACCATGCCACTGCCACTTGTTATTATATGCCACTTATTCAGTGAATTATTATGCCTTTTCCTGCAAGATTTTTTTTTTTTTTTTTTGCAACATTTGCATTATAGCTGTAAGTGAATGGGGTCAAAAGTCTGAAGTGGGCTCTAAAGTAAAGTGAAAAAACTAAGTTAAATCAAATCTATTAAGTGTAAGGCAGTAAAACTGTTTCACCTCAATTACAGAAGTATTGGTATATTTATATGGTATTATCTATGTCATGTTCCAAATATATTTTTGAATGCATTTCCCTTAATATGTTGTCATATTACTTCACTAAATAAACATAATCATTGAAATTCTGAAGTGGCCAAAGGCAAACAAGAAAGATTGCAAAAGTTAAACATGAACTGAACTTTCCTGGGCATGTGATGCCACGCAACGCAAATTAAACTTGAACATGCCTTGACCTGGGGAAGCTGTTTACTAGAAAGAGCCAGCTTGCTATTGAATTTTGCAGTGAAAAAACAAAATAGTGTTATCCAAATCTGTTCAGAACACACATTTGGATGACTTTGCATTTGTCCACCTATGTCAACAGAGTAGAACCACAGTTATAATGACAGGGCCTGCATGGATGAGATCTCCTTCAGCCACATCCATAAAAAGTAATAAACAATGGCTCAGCACATGGCTAATGTGTTTCTTTTGACTGTACCTGAACGCACAGTAGATTATAAAGAGCTGAATGGGACCCCCACTAAAACCTCATGTGTATTGTCAAGTGACGCAGATGGCTTTTCATTGGACTGAGTATGTGATGAATAATACCAGCACATGTAATGCAGGAATTTCAGTGTACTACACACTGTGGCATCTCATTCTTTGTTTTTGTGTTGAAGATCTGCCACCGATATGATCTGGAACCCGGACAAGGATTTCTTAAGATCAATTCACAAACAGTGTTCAAGTTTCTTCATTTTATCACCAAATCGCTTGAGTTTCCTGTACACAAATATGTTACTTAATCTTCCTCAAACACAAGCACAAGTACACTAAACAAAAAAAAAACCTCCAAAACTGAATGATGTACACAAAACCTGATCCTCTTTTTTGTGCAATCATGTTGATCCAATAAACATTCATTATATCCACTCCTGTTACTGTAAAACATGATTTCACCTTCAGTCCTGTATGATTAAAGCTGCAATTGTGCCACAAAGAGCCAGCTAGTACTTTGTAGAGAATGTGGATCAGATAGTGTTTTCAGATTATTCATTAGGTCAAATTGATAAACTAAACTTCAAATGGGTTAATATTGTCAAAAATGACAAACGTCAGAAAGCATATTGTAACAGTACATAGATTACTTTGTTCATCTTCAAGTAGTATTAATTTTGTGTGGAAAATTAGACATTGCTGCTCTAAAAAATGATTTTACTGTGTACAAAAGCCACCAATGTCAGAATAATCTTCCTATAATTTTATGTGAACTTTGCATTGGGAGTCTGTGTTTTGCCGGAAGTCAACCAATTGTGGATGATACCTACAGTAATCTAGAGTGGCTAATATTTATAACCTATCAGTACCGAGTTTTGCACACTTGTTTTATCATTAATATAGGGAGACAAGTCATTAGCGTAGAAATAGAGTTAGCTGAAATGAATAGTCATGAACATGAGTACACAGGAATCTTACAGTACATATTGAACCTTAAATTGTATATATGGTATAGTATATCATTACCAGAGATGTATAAAGTACTGGAGCAGAGAAGTGCAGTAGAAGTACAAGTGCTATGTCAAAAAACTGACTTGAGTAAAAGTTGAAGTGTTCTTTAAACGTCATACTTAAGTAAAAGTACTGAAGTATTCACATTTTTGTACTTAAGTATTGCAAATAGAATTATGTAAAAAAATTACTACTCAAGTACTGAAAGTAAAAGTAGAAGTAAAATTACAAGTAGAAGGGTGTTGGTGTTCCTGGGTCTTCTTCCATCT
>JAQQZY010000015.1:5190486-5201889 GCA_030068375.1 Ostorhinchus rueppellii
ATTATTTTGTTTCTGTGGAGTTCTTGCGCCATATTAAATAAACTTTATTTACTAATAAATGTTTCTTAAATTAACATTTCATTTCCCACCTCTGAGGTCTCCCCATGCCATCTCATTTCACAAAGGAGCAAAACTACATCTGACAAGAAACGTAAGTACATATTTTGAGCCAAGTGATGACAAAAGGCTCTACAAGTCCTTTGTGATCTATTCAAGGATCACAGAAAGCTCTCAGCCATTTGAAAGTCTGCACACATTGAGCTGGTACAAACAGATTACCAGCCGCACTATTAGTGGGTTGGTGTGTCAGCCAGCTTCAGGTACCTGTCATCAGCGGTCCGACGGCTGCTATGTCATTTTGCGGCCAGGTGAGCTGCAGGTATGTCTGCCCCTGACGGGATAGCTTTTCAGCCTGTATGTATGAACAACAAGGCGTGTTTACACCTGCTAAATTTGTACTTCCAGGACAAAAATATGACAATGACTTACCTCCTGCCGCCCTCAGTTGTCTGACACTCACAAGCCACAGCTAAAGAAAGGATAGAAGCTGAGTGAGGATGTAAAATCTCTACTTAAGACAGAGTGTGTGAGACCAGGATCACATTATTCATCTTTTTTTTTTCATGCTAGTCCGTCTGTTCTTTTTTTGTGCTGAGCTCTCAGTCCCTATTTCTAAAAACAAGTACAGGTTCAAGCTTTTCTGTGACTGAAGATGACTGAAGCCCAGGCTCCTGAGGTTTCCCAAAATGTCATGACACTACACACAGACACATTCTCTGAGCAACTGCAGAACACCAGACACAGTGATTAGTATTATTGCCCTTTTATCAGTTTTTGGAACACAACAGTGGTGTGGTCTTATTGTTTCTGTGGAAATGTACCACTGCTCCATATCCTAAGACTTTGATTTGTTCCTGACTACTCCTGTGTCAACCAGAGAATGGTAAACATCAAAGGTCACTGTCCGGTTGGGATGACTTGGCCACCTTTCCCAAAATGACAGGCCTTGTTTTCAGGGAATGAAATGGTAAACATCACACAGCTGTTTCAGATCAATACAACATCACAGCTCAGTGGGCAGTAGACCAACGTGAAACCTCAGACAGGTGTGTTTGTCTGCATGTTTGAGGGGAACGTAACCGACTGCTCCCAGGGCCAGGTAAACATTTGTGCAATGCAGGGTCATTTTTTTCTAACCAGTTGTTGACCCTGTCAGTTCTTTGAACCCACTTCTTAAAAAATATCTCCACAATCTCACTTGGGTTAATCTGGTTTATCTAGTTTGTGTGTAAGAAGCAGACAGAATCGTTGTGATGTCTCATATTGATTTTTGGAATGCTGTTATGAAGGCAGGAGTTTGCATTTTGACCACTGCCACCATAGTGTTTTGAAATTAGAGGTGACCATATTTGGAAAGAAGAGGGGACCTGAGGGATTCTAAGGGCTGTGAAGTGAGCTAATGCTAAATACTAGCTAGACTTTCTTTTTTCTGTTGAGGCTACACATCTGTGTCCAGTCTGAATCATTTTACTCCCAAAACATTTACTCAGAATAACCTGAATCAGAATGCAAATAAATAAATTAATAACTCAAAAATAATTTTATTGAATGTCTTCAACTTTAACCAACATATTTGCTATTCTTCAATGGAAAACAAACCTTTGTTGGCCAGTGGTCAAGGTTTCTGTGACTTCACAAGGTCCTGATTACATGATCATATTCATTATAGTTTTGAATGTAAAGTAAAAAGTCTACAAGTGGTGACGTTTATTATTTTCTTCTTTTCTTTGATTGTCATTATATTGGGTGGGCCATTTGTTTTCTTACTCCATGTCTTAGAAATCATCTATCCTCAATAATCTGATTTTATACAAGAACATTTTAAAGTTTGTTTTTTGTTTTTTTTCTTCATGAAAAGGAAGTTCATAAGATGTTTATGTATATATAAGTCGCTGTAACCTCAGTGGTGCTGTGGTTGAATGGGTTCCTGGACTGGTCATTTCTTGCAGGTTCCTTGAGGTAACTGAATGAACAAATGATGCCAAGACACTGCATCTGATTGAACAAACAACTGCTGATGATTCACTCTACAAAATACATGTTCTAAAATGGTCAGACTTTCAAGTGGAACCAAAGTGCAAGACCTTTGCATTATTTTATAACCTGAAAAACAAAGATTAAATAAAGTTTTGTCAGACGCCATTAGAAGTTGCTGCAGTAAAAGTCCTTCACAGGAGAGGTACACTTAATTTCATTCCATGATCAAACATTTTCTCATTACAGTCTTATGTGAGCACAGCTATTACTATGATTACTGTCCAATTATAGCAAAAAAATCAACATACATTCTTTCTTTCATAGTCTTCATGTCAAACACTATGGGCTTCATCAGCCAGTGAATGTTCTACTTAGACAACTAAGCTTAGACTGTTATATAATTAAAGATTAGACTGAAAGAATTTCACCACTTTATTACTTAAAGAGATCACAAATGGCTGTCAGTAAGCAGAGTGGAATGCTACATTGTAAGACTGCAGGCTTGAATCATGTCATTATGTTCCTGGAAAACTCACATATGGGAAGTAGGTAATATTTTTCCCTTACATGATGAATTTAAAGAACAAAGTCAGGCATACAACTCACTATGACATGCATTTTTGAGATATTGTTCACCACAAATTTTCTTTTTGGAGGGCGAATTCATATGTAGATTGGCTCAGACTTGTCTTTGCATTGTATCGTTGATGATGGCACACCTCAAGGGAGTCTGTTTGGTCCGCTAGTCTTTGTCATTCTGATTAATTCTGTCTTTTTAAAGGTGCACAGCTGGATGTCAACTGCTATAGAAGAAGGTATGATGAGTTATTAGACTGATATGATGAGTTTCATTTTAAATTTGCTGTTGATTCAGACACTGTTTCTACTCAAAAGTGTCCGCGTTTTAAAAATGATTCGGTGTTTTGGATGGCACTCAACAGTTCAACACAGACAACAGTCCAGTGGGTAAAAATCTGTTGATTTCTTTTCCTTTTGGTTGTTCCTTTCAGGGGTCGCCACAGGGAATCATCTTCTTCCATTTAACTCTATCTTCTGCATCCTCTTCTCTCACTCCAGTTACCTTCATGTCCTCTTTCACAACATCCAAAAATCTGGTCTTGGGTCTTCCTGGACCTCATGCCTGGCAATTCCACCTTCAGCATCCTTCTACTAATATATTCACTATCCCTCCTCTGTACACATCCAAACCATCTCAGCCTGGCCTCTCTGACTTTTCCTCCAAAACATCTAACATGTGCTATTCCTCCGATGTATTCATTCCTGATCCGATCCATCCTGGTCACTCCCAAAGAGAATCTCAGCCTCTTAACCTCTGCTACTCCAGCTCTGCCATCTGTCTTTTCTTCTGCGCCACTGTCTCCAACCCCTACAACATGGCTGCTCTCACCACTGTTTTCTACAGCTTTCCTTTCATTCTTGCCGACACTCTTTTGTCACACAACTCACCTAACACTTTTCTAAAGCCATTCCAACCTGCTTGTACATGCTTCACCTCTTTTCCACACTCACCGTTGCTCTGGACTATTGACCCTAAGTACCTAAAATCCTCCACCTTCTTTATTTCTACTCCCTGTAACTTCACTGTTCCACTTCGGTCCCTCTCTTCATCCCTCTCCCTTCCAGAGCAAACCTCCACCTCTCTAGGTTTTCCTCCACCTGCTCTCTGCTCTTGCAGCAGATCACAGTGTCATCTGCAAACATCACAGGCCATGGAGAATCCTTTCTAACCTCATCTGCCCATCTGTCCATCACTACAGCAAACAAGAAGGGGCTCAGAGCTGATCCCTGATGCACTCCCACCTCCACCTTGAACTTCTCCTGCACCTACAGTGCGCCTCATGATTGTTTTAGCTCTGGTACATGTCTTGTACTACTCTAACATAACAGCTCCTCTCTGGTCATCCTGTCATATGCTTTCCCTAGATCTACAGACATAATGCAACTCCCTCTGTTCTTTTCTCTACTTCTCCATGAGCATCCTCAATACAAATACTGCATCTGTTGTACTCTTTCTTGGCATGAAACCATACTGTTGTTCACAAATGCTCTTCTGCCTTTAGCCTAGCCTCCACTACTCTTTCCCATAGTTTCAATATATGGCTCATAAACTTTATTCTCATGTAGTTGCTACAACTCTGCATGTCTCCCTTCTTCTTAAAGATGGGCACCAGCATACTTCTCTTCCATTCCTCAAGTGTCCTCTCACTCTCCAAGATCTTGTTGAATGAGCTGGTTGAAAACTGTGCTGCCACCTCTGCTAGACACTTCCATACCTCCACAGGTTCATCATCAGGACCAACTGCCTTTCCACTCTTCATCCTCTTCAATGGCCTCCTCACTTCACAGCCTTACTAATCTTTGTTACTTCCTAGCCCACAACTGACCCCTCTTTTACTCTTTCTTCTTTTTCATTTTCCTCTTTTGAAGTATTCCTTCTGTCTTCCCATCACAATTCTGAAATCTGTCAACACACCTCCATCTTTACCCTTAGTGACCCCAACCTGCCGAGTAGGTCAAATCTGTCACTGACGATTATTTGTCCTATATTCCAGTGAGATATAATTTATACTTACCCTGTGATTTTATTTGTAATTTTTCTATTGGAACTCAGGCTGAAAAAAATGTATAACTGGAATAATTTCATATGATTTATCTGAATATTTAGCATGTTTTACATACATTCCTGGTGCACTAAACAAACTAAGATATTTCTTATAAATTCTAAATAAGAATAAAATAGATATCCTTGCATCCTTTTAAGTATCATTATTAATTGAAAAAAAAAAGGAATGTGCCCTAAAACAAAATTATCCCAACTTAATGGTCAACAGTGTAGTAAGGATGTCCCATTTAGTTTAATAAACCTTGATCTTTGTGGCTACATCTCATATTCATAAGTGTAAATTTGCACATAAAATGGCATTATTTACTGCTTTTCCTTAAAAAATAAAATTAGCCTTACTTTACAATTTCTCCATTTCCCAAACCTCAGAGAAAGAAGCAATACAAACTTATTCCAGTGTTATTTATTTATTTAGTTTAACCTTTGTCCCTGTTTTACACTTAAAATACCTGTGTATCCTAGCAGGTTGTCAGTCATTCAGATGTTCATGTACTCATTTTTGTTTCTCCATTGAAAAAAATAAAAATAAATAAAAATTAAAAAAAAGTTCTCCTCACCACTAGGGGGCAGTAAGGTTAAAAAACTGCCCTCGGACCCGGAAATGCTTCCAATTTCATCAGCGACCATGATTTTACCGTAGATTAGCAGCAACATCGTCATTAAAGCTAAGTTTGAGCTACTTTCTTTTCAGCAAAATGTCTTCGAAAATCCGTGACGGTGACGATAACTTTGAAGGGCAGTGTGCGTTGAAGGAGGAGCTGAATAAAAAGGTAAAGATAACAGAACATGGTGGTGACTGCTAATGGATGAGCCACAACTACTAGCTAGCTACTACACATGGGTTAAGTCTGTATCTTTTTAAAGTTGTCTTTTTATATGCGTACTAACTCATAGTTTGCTTTTAAGATAGACATTTTAAGGACGTTACATTATTTTCTTAATACCTTTCTTTTTATGAGGTCAGGGAAGTGACTTGTGTTGTTAACTTTCAGATTAAAGAGCAGAAGGTTGTTGTTGACGAGCTGTCCAACCTGAAGAAAAACCGGGTGAGTGTGCAGAACCGGTTATTATGAATGCAAGTGGTGGAAGGAGATGGAGAGTTCAAATACCTTGCATTATTAAGATTACACTTTGCAGTAAAATCCCCTGTAAGTAAATGTTCTGCCAGTCAAAGCTTCATTTAAATAACTAAATTAAAGGGTTATCAGTTTGGACTATAACTGTACTGCTATGATTGTGCTGGAAAATGTGGTAGTGTGTCAGTGTGGTAGTGTTATGTGTGATGTTTTTGATGCATACGACTGCATTTAACAGCATATTGTGGTTTATCAGAATGCATGCTTCTTGTTGAGGTCATTTGAACTGGGATACTTTATTAAGTTGCTGTACTTTAACGTACAAAATTGCACAATACTGTTAAAATCACGTTTGTTGTGCTGCTGTCCTTTGAGAATCACCTACTTCTAAAGTTCATAAAGTTCTCAGAAGCTCACAAACCTATTTTCCAGTAAATCCAAGAGTTCATAGCATTAACTATGCCTAAAGAGGAGGAGAATTTGAAAATCAATCCATAAGGAAAATAATTCATCCTTGAGTTTTTATTTTATTTTTTAATTTGTGGTTGTCACAGGACAGGAAAGGGTTGAACACTGTATTCTGAAAAAGGAACAAATGTTGTCAGTTGAATGTCGTAAGATGTAGTGGAGTACAAGTATAGCATAGCAGAAAACAAATACAAGTACATCAAGTTAGTACTCAATTACTGCACTTCAAAGTACATTATACCAGAATAGTGCATTTGTTCATCAAGTTCAGGTTGGAAATGTGTAATTTCTTATTGCCTTCTACTTCATTAATCTTCTTCTTTCTTAAAATATTGCAATATTTAATAACATGCATCAAAAAATTATGTTAATAATGTTTTGCATACATTTGGAATATGTTTGTCTTTTTCAGAAAGTCTACATCCAGCAACGCAAAAGTAATATCTTCTTTCTGGCAGACAGAAGTCAGACGCTGAGTTCATGCAAAAGTAAGCCATATGTTATAACCTTGAATGAGAAATTTAGACAGCAAAACTGTGCTTGTGTTCAAGGTCCAGTGTGTAAGAGATAGTGGAATGTGCTTAGAATTTTTGTTAGTGTATATTTAATATGGTTTTAAAAAAAAATGTTTTCATTACCTTAGAGCCAAACCTTAGGTGATAATCAGTGTCAAGATGCAATAAGGCCCCCTACTATGTTTGTGCAACAGATTTAATATTAATATCCCCTTTGCTAAAAAGCCCAGATCAGACAAAACACTGGTTCCAAGGGGCCTTTGTAGTTAAGAGTTGTGACAGGAAAGGTGAGGGATTATTCAGGTGACTGTCATCTGCACCACTAGATATCAGTAAATATACACTGAACCTTTAAGAGGAACCAAAAAATATGACATCCATACCTAGGCACCAGATATATGTACATGAATGTACATAATATTTAATTCTATATTTAGATAAATACCAAATTTCTTATTTTTCTATTTCTATTTAATTTTTTCCACTCTTTTTTTCAAGTTTTCCCACCTGTCTTTTTCTTTGCACTTAGTCATTGTTTGTTGCTGCTGTTGATTGTGAAATTTCTCCACAGTGGTTTAAATAAAGCCTTATCTTGTGAAACTCTCTGTGTGCAGAAGAACTAGACAACATGAAGAAGGAATTGCAAGATTTATGAGGTCAACCCTACAATCCAAGAACTATGTGTGGAATCTTTTGTCTGCTGACTGCGTCACCCACTCAGTTTGAGTGGAACAAAACAGTGTATGAACATCTGACAAGAAGAGGGCCAAACTGGAGCCACGATCTCAGTGTTAGGGACTCGGATCTCTGCTGCCAGTGTTTATTCTCTGCTCACGTTCTCCATATGAGAGGTGTATTGACCCCACAACCGATGGAGGACAGTGCTGGAAACATCCTGTTGTGGAATGGGGAGGTTTTTGGAGGTGTGTCTGTGACACCTGAGGAAAATGACACTGCAGTTATTTCCCAGCGGCTGACATCCTGCAACAGTCCCTCAGAGATCCTGTCATTCCTGTCTTCTATACGGGGGCCATGGGCATTTGTTTACTACCAGAAGGATGGAGACTACCTCTGGTTTGGTAGAGACTTTTTTGGAAGGCGAAGTTTGCTGTGGAAGTTTGATGTAGAATTCACCACCTTGACCCTGTCTTCTGTAGCTGCCCATACCGCTGGACCTGATCAGTTTGCTTGGAAAGAAGTTCCAGCAGTTGGTATATACAGAATTGATCTGAAGGCAGTCACAGAGGGAGTTACATTTGAGTTGTATCCTTGGGCGAAAGAAGGCCATGATCTCACCTCCACCTGCAGTGACACTACCCAGATACCTATTGGCTGCTCAGCTGTTTTAAACCAGTCTGGCCTTTTACTCTCCTCACCTGTGTCCACTCTGAATACATCTACCCCAGACTTAATAAATGAGACTGAAATTCAGCCAAACCTGCATCCATCTGTCAAAGATTTGGAGCAGCTCCTGGCAAGCGCAGAGAAAATCAGTGAGGTGAACAGTCTAGTTGATGTTCTTAGTGAAGCTGTAAGGCGACGTGTTCAGTCTCTGCCTTTTAAAGAAGATGATGATGATTCTCTTGACACAGACCAGGCTACTATTGCCGTACTTTTCTCAGGAGGCATTGATTCGATGATTCTGGCCACCTTGGCTGACCGTCACATACCTGCCCACCAACCTATAGATCTTCTTAATGTAGCATTCAAACTGCAGGAACGCAAGACAGAGAAGGACTTTGTGAAAAACCCTAAAAAGCACAAAAATAAAATGACCAGAACTGCTCCCCAAACATCCAGCCCCTTTGATGTTCCAGACCGGATCACTGGAAAAGCAGGACTGGAGGAATTACAAGCCCTTAATCCCGACAGAAGATGGAATTTTGTTGAAATAAATGTAACACACGAGGAGCTACAGAAAATGCGTAGGGAGCGCATCTGTCATCTGGTGTACCCACTGGACACGGTTCTAGATGACAGTATCGGTTGTGCTGTGTGGTTTGCTGCTAGGGGCGTAGGGGTCATCAGTGAGGATGGTCAAAAGAGGCCGTTTACATCAGCAGCAAAGGTGAGCTACACTGAGCGAACGCAACACTGAGCTTCAAAATATAGGCTTGAAGAACATGTCTGGGATGTCACTGAAGCTATTTGACCTTTTCCACCAAATTAGCTTTGGATCTTGACTTGGTTCCATTCAAGATCTTGGAACTTGGGTGTCATATGATGAAGCAACCTGTATTTCTGCCATATGTTAGTGGGACCATTCTAAGCAAAGATCTGAGTCTATGGAGGCAACAGAATATGATGTGATAGCATCTGCCAATCAAATGTAGTGTTGTTTTTTTGTTTTTTTTTGTCCTTCAGGGCAAGATGGGAGTCATAAGTCTTTATGCACAGCCCCAACTACTTCCTGAACTTCAGGACACACTGATTAATCCAGGTGTGCCAGCTACTTCTTGTTGCGACTACTGTGGTCTGTAATGAAAGACAGGAAATAAAGGAGCTGCCTGAAGTTTAGGAAGTAATGGGTCTGTGCATAGAGCCCATTAGAAGATTCAGAACAGCCCACTGGTAATTTTACCAGTTTGTTTTGCAAGAGATTAACATTGCTCTAGAAACCAAAAGCCCCTGGACATCCTACACACTGTTTATAAAAAGAGATAAAAATCCCTATCACTGGCTTTCATTCCGTTGATATGAAACCTCCTGTCATTCTGTTAAAACAGAACGATCCTTTAAAGGATTTTATACTATTTCTTGCTTTAAAGTGAAACCAGCCTTAGCTAACTCCACTTCGTGACACAGCTTACTCTTATTTGTTCTACCTTATAATGTTGCTTTAAACTAAGTGTACGATGACGACATTTCCACCAACCAGATGTTGTGGTGCCACACTATTGCACATTCCTTTTCCTGGTGCTTTTGATGCTTCTCCAATCTGTATCAGATCTGTGGACAGTGACATGCTCACAGCAGTTCACAGATGGTAACCTAAAATTTTTTGCTTCCACAAACTTTCTGGTCTCCAAACCATCTTATTTTTGTTTGAAATGCTGCAGTGTTGGGTGCTCAAAGTAGAACAAAAGTCTTCTCTCATTAACACACTAATTCATTTTTCCATCCTGCTGCTTGATGACTGCAGATTATTTTGACTGGAATTGGGGCAGATGAGCAGCTGGCAGGTTACTCCAGACACAGGGTCAGATTCAAGACGTCTGGACATGAGGGTCTAGTTCAGGAACTGGCCATGGAGCTGGGCAGGATCTCCTCCAGGAATTTGGGCAGAGATGACAGAGTGATCGGCGACCACGGAAAAGAAGCCAGGTAGGTGTTGTACAACATTGTTCAAAGAGCATCCAACAAAATGTCTTTAATGGATGATATATTTGGTGTTAAACTAAAAACAACACAGTTTTGCCTTATTTTTAGGTGAAAGGTAGCCCTGCCCTCCACTGACCTGAACAAACATCTGATAAGCCACATAATGTTAAGTTCCTATGCATGAACAGTACGTGTAATTGGTGGAAATCTACAATAGACATTCCCTACATTTGTCTCTCCAGAACTGGAGCCATGAGTAGAAAAGGAACCAATTTCAACCCATTACGAAACTCTGTCTAATGATAGCTCCTTTAGTCCCTGGTCCAGTATTTGACACGTATTATCCTTGTTATTATTCAGATTTCCCTACTTGGATGAGGATGTGGTGAACTACTTGAACTCTCTGCCCGTGTGGGTGAAAGCAGACCTGTCGCTTCCTCGAGGCATTGGGGAGAAACTCCTCCTCAGACTGAGCGCCCGACAGTTGGGGCTCAGCCAATCAGCTGTCTTGCCCAAGAGAGCCATGCAGTTTGGCTCCCGCATCGCAAAGATGGAAGACAGTCGTGAAAAGGCCTCAGACAAATGTACAAGACTGCTCACCGACTAGAACCTACTATTATTGTGACAAATGTTAAGTTGAATCACTTTAATAAAAAAAAAAAAAAAATCATTACAAAATTACAGTCCATTAGTGTGTGTGTGTGTGTGTGTGTGTGTGTGTGTGTGTGTGTGTGTGTGTGTGTGTGTGTGTGTGTGTGTGTGTGTCTGTTTTGACCACTTACCAAGGGAATGTAATGTATGTGACTTCATGATGGGATGTCTGTCCATTGTCTGCTGTCAGTGTGTGGTCTTGTGTGTGACAGACACTTGGTTGATGTTCTCCTCAAGAGTTCTGAAAAAGTCCAAAACGGTTCAAATGAGTCATGTGAAAATGTCCAAACATGTCCCTGAGTGTTTGTCTGAGTCCGTCCTGTGTTAAGAGCTTTATTTAGCAAAATAATTAATTTGTTGTTTGACTTGAAAATGTCTGAAAAATAGTGAAGAAAAAATTCTGAAAACTTGAGATGACTTCTCAAATACTCTCCTTTGATCGCAGGCCTAATATATTCAGTTTACTTTTATAGAAAATCACAAGATACACCAATTTAAGCAGGTAAGATTAAAAAATAACATCAATTTTAAGATTTTTTAAAAAAAAATAAAACAGACTTAGACTAGAAAAGCACTCGGAGAGCGCAGACCTCCGCCAAGTTTATTGTGACTAAATCCAACAGTCGTACTTTTTTAATGTTCCATATGCCCTGTTGTTGAATCAAATGTATCATTTATAGACAATACCTGT
>JAQQZY010000015.1:5203417-5214787 GCA_030068375.1 Ostorhinchus rueppellii
TCTTACAGATTTTTGGTCAAGACTTACAAATTCTGATAATTTTTCTTAAATTCAACATAATAAAATGTTTTCTTTACACCATGTAGGAGTCAAGACCTTGTAGTTTTTCTCTGAAGTAAAGGTCACATTCGGTGTATGAAGGCAAATTTCCAACATCAAAACGTCCAGAGATCTGATGAACATAAACTGGTTTCCTGAAAGAAGAAAATGGGTCAAGTTTAATATGAAAGGAATCTTTAAAAGTGTATGATTGCCTGTTATGGTCCTTTTCCACTGCACGTTTTCATAACGGCTCTATTCGGCACAGTTCGACTCTACCCCAATATGGCCCTTTTCCACTGGGGGTTGGACCTGGGACCCGTTATGATTTTTTGTACCTCTTTCAGAGGTGGCTCTAGCCATGCCGAGCCAGCACTAAAACGTGACGTGAACAGTGCTGTCCACTGATTGGTCCGAGGAAATGTTGTCATATGCAGGACGATGCTCGAGGATCTTAAATAATCACCCCACACCGACCTGCCATCTGTCTAGGCATCGACAATAAACCACAGCAGCAGTACCGCATCCAGTGCCTCCATCGTTGTCATTTACTGACCGCAGCGTGACACTTTTAGTCACCTGAAAACAACGGCATGGCTGTGTTGACTCCGCCAACTCCACCCACTTCAACTTGTCCCGACTAGTAATGACTTGGGTGGAAACACAATCGTGCCGGTCCGACAAGTGGGTTGAGTCGTGTCGAGCCAAAGCATGCTGTGTAGAGTCATGTAGGATTTGCAGTGGAAAAGCACCATTAGGTGGTATATTCATTTTTAGGGGCCAGGAAAATGACACATACTTCTGCACAGACGCCTGAGAGCTGCCTGTGTCTACAAGGATAGTCATGACAATTTCTTGATGCTTGATTCTTAGACAATTACCTGTGAATCAACCAAGACACAAAGTTTCCTGGGGCATCTTTCTCTTCAATTGATGCATCCTATGGGAATAAAAATTTAGATGTATTCTGAGGGCACATCATATAGGAGCTCATGGTTCAATATTTACCTTTTTTTCCTGCAGGAAGGCATCCAGTAGAGGAAGGCATCTCTTTGACAACATATAGAAACACGGACACTGAGAAGTAAATAGAGAATATCAGTGAAGTATCTGGAAATCTGACTAAATGATCAAAGTCCTGACTTGGAAAATTATGGAGGTTCAATATACACAGAAGTTGTCATCTCAAGACAAAGCAGCAGAATCTGAACACTTACTGCTCTTCTGGACTTGGTCTCAGATGGATGAGGTTTCTCCTTCATACACAGCACACGCAGATTACTGTCCACTTCTAGTATGCCGTATTTACTAGTTTCTATGCAAGGGCAGATTAAAAAAAACAAAACAAAAATGCATATGAGGCTACTTTTCCAGTGACCTTACATTAGTGTAATATGTGAAGCAAACTGACCATCATCTTTGCACTGGTAGGACAGCAGCAGACAGCTGTCCTCCTCCTCTGCCTGGACCTCACAGAACCTCTGCTGTACCTGAGTGAGGCTAAAATCTTCTTTGAAGAGGGTGTCACTGTTGAGGACAGACACAGAGCTGTATCACGTCTGGACAGAAAGCCACTCCCCTTTGACACTGTTCTGTCCATGCAGCGCTTACCCCCCAATAACCATGATGTGGTCTTCAATGTTGAAGTGCTTCACAGTCAGCTGCAGACAGGTCACAGCTCCAAGACGCTCCTACAGTAACGACAACAGGGGCTCACTTCAGTTTATTCACATCAAAAGACACACCTCACAAGTTTATGTCCCCTCTGTATCTTTATTAGAGTATTATGGCCACACAAAAATACGTTTACAATGAAACATTTAAAAAATAAAAAATGTAATTTTACCAGAATATATTTGTAATATTTTGAGTCACGCTCTGCTGTATGGGATTCAGCTAAAAATTTGACTGTGATATTTTGATTTTGCTACTTATCAGTACCTTTTAATATCAACAATTTACAAATAATTCTGAAACTTTAGTTTTTATTCTGTTTTTTCCTGGTTTCTAGCATTATGAGTTTTATCACATTTTCATAAAATTGAAATGTAAAAACTGTTTTATATTACATCTGATTCTCTTAAAATATAACTATTATTAGAAAAATTTTGCCTTTCCTTGCAAAATATCATGCTTTTTGTAATACTCTACTGAAAATATTACTGCTTTATTGTCATGATGCTGTCACTTTTTCTCAATATATATTTACTTTAAGTATTTACTTTACAGTAAGATTTTCCATGATCCTTCTTGTGGCTCTAATACTGCTTCATACTTCTTAAACACTGAAAAAAAATATTGCATTGTCCTTTCCTTAATCCAACATAGCACAGGAATATTTTTTACTGGATCAAGTACATCAGATTGT
This sequence comes from Ostorhinchus rueppellii, assembly GCA_030068375.1. Lineage (NCBI taxonomy): Eukaryota > Metazoa > Chordata > Actinopteri > Kurtiformes > Apogonidae > Ostorhinchus > Ostorhinchus rueppellii. The sequence continues at coordinate 5,205,825 of JAQQZY010000015.1, forward strand.
CGTCTTCTGATTAGAATAGAAAAGAATTTTTGTGGTTAGGTGTTATGGGGAGTCTGTTTTCAACAGCCAAACCTGGTCTCTTGTAAACAAGTATAGACTTTATTTACATTGTTGCTTTCTGTCTGATCACTGAGAATCTTGACATTAGTGAAATCAGCTGCCCACTCCTCAAATGCAGAACAATAAAGGGCATTAGTCTGTGGAGTAGAGAACACAGAAACACAGAATTCAGATCAGTAAAGGCAGTGATGTAGTGGGACATGTTATAGGCCTGCACCCAGAGGCACAGCATACAACAGGTTGCCTTAATCTCTTGGCAACGTATTTAACAGCCTGTATGTTTTACACTGAAATATTGTCTGTCAAAATAAATGTCAAGTGTAGGTAGATGATGAAATAATGGATGGGAGGACTTTAAACTAAGTTCTAGTTAAATTAAGAAGAGTAACCTGCAAGTACCTAAAACTTATACTTAAGATCAGTGCGTAACATTTCACAACAGATTACACAGGTACGTACCACCACATAGATGCAGTCCACGCAGCTGGAGGCGGTCAGGGCGTGCACCCAGTGGGATATGAGGGCCCGGTGCCCCACCGGCAGCAGCGGCTTAGCGATGCCAGACAGGTGAGAGAACTGCCCGCTGCTATCAGCCTCCACGTCCCTCTGGAGCCTGGTCCCATACCCGGCGGCCAGAATAACAGCCTTCATGGAAACGATGAACCACAACAGACTGCGTCCACTGTCCGTACAGCCGTAAACACAGGTGGAACCTTCAATCAGCACATTTCAGCTACACTCAAACCTAACTCCAGGTCCTACAACTTTCTATGATAAGGTTCGGTGTGTTCTCGTGAGATCTCCGGAAAGACCAAAATTCAGCCAGAGATGATCGAAGCGAAGACGCCTAACTCTGGTGCATTTTTGACAACAGCCTTCATTCCAAAACGAAGAAGAGAAATTAGTCAAAAATAAAGCCGTTATCTTTTTTTCCATAATATTAACAAATTCATAATTTTATGGTTGTAAAGTTGTAATTTCATAGCAATAAACTCACAGAGTGGAGGAAGTACCAGAGGAACGGTCTTCCGCTTACAGTAAAATGAGCAGCATGGTTGAAATCTCCCTGTGGCCTGTGGCTTACTTCCGGTGGCTCTGGCACCGCTGCCTGACATGCCACAGTGGCCTTTAGCACTTCCGGTTTCTGTGACACCGCTGCCAGAGGTTCTTGTGCCTGTGGCTCAGTACTTCTAGTCCCACTGGTTCACTTTCGATGACTGTGGTTTATTTCCTTTTTTTGGTCTGCATTTATTCTCATCGTTTACCACTACAAATAGGGTGGCAACTTTTTTTTTAAATTGATGCATATTTTATTCTTGCAGCCAAATATTTCAATATTTAGTGCGTGACCGTCACCAGCCCTCCCTGGAAACTAAGCTGCCATTCTTTATTAGATTTTCCTTTTAAGTGACAGGGAGGGCAGTGCTGCAGCGCAGTGAGTTAAGGGGAAAACCAATGGAAGATAGAAAAAGACAAGGGGGGGATTTAGGAAAAGCAGAGCTATTTAGGATGCATGAGTGATAGAGACTGTCTTAATCCCAACAACAACTGACACCACTTCCAAAAACAGCACTGAAAACAAACAAAACTAAAAAGAAAAACGGCATTAAACACCTGAATTGTGGAGGTCTTGATGGTTTAGAATACATCATCAGAGGACATGAGTGAGGGAAGAATGTACAGAGGGCCTGAATTTAGTGTAAATTCCAGAGAGTGGTTCAACACATGCTGCCGGGTCCCATCAGTTCTCAGCAATGGGACCTGACAGAAGCTGGTAAGCCCTGACCCAGCATGCAAACGTGGTGGACACGAGGATCAAAGCAGCTACCCCTGCTCAGCACGGGCAGACCAGCCAAGCCCCCCTTGTGGGCTGCGGGAGCACCCAGAGAGCCATGGGGGCCACAGGGAACCTCATGGTCCCAGAGATCCAGAGGAAGCAGCACCCGACACCCCCCACAGGGCACCAAGGCCAAGCCCAGGGGAGAGGGGTGCAAGGGCCCACCTGCCACTCAGACTTATGGACTTTCAAGCCAGGCATGAAGTAAATCTGTTTGTTAGTTATGGAATGGGAGTCAGGCTAATGCAGAGGTCAGTTTGTTTATGAATATAGATCTTTTTGTTGAAAAGAATACTTTTGAGATTGAATAAAGCAGACATTTTTTCAGCTGAAACTTCATTTAATTATTTTCTGAGTTTATTCTATTAATATTATGACTTCTATTGGCTGTCAGCTCAGACACACTCACTCTATTTAAAATGGATGCCTATGTCTGATAAGTTCAAGAATGTGGTGGACAAGGACATGAAAAGAATTAACATATCAATTCACTGGAATCTCATTTCCAGCCTGTTGACATTTCATAAAATGGTTAATGTCAGCGCTGTTGGATTTTGACCACTGACTTTCAAGGCGTTTGTATATCTCACTTTTATTTATCAGAAATACATATGCTCTTACAATGCCAGACAGTGCACTGCACCTTTGCCAGTAGATGATGTTAGTGTGTACATTACATCAGTGGTTCCAAAACTTTTTACAGTGGAGTAAGGTTAGGGTTTTTGTTTAGTTTTTTTTCATGTTTAAAAAAAATTGACAAATCTTACAAAAGAAATAAAGCCAATTAAACACTACAGCTGATATTTTGAATTTCAGATTATTTCAATGAGTGTCCTATAAAGGGATAACAAAAGCAAAATATTAATAATATAACACGTTATTATTAATATAACTGATTATTTTTTGACCAAATACATGTTACTGACTTGACTTCTTCCCTGGAGTCTCTGGGTTTTAATGCCTCTCAGGTTTTCCCTGGATCATCACAAGTTTTCTATTTTTAATGCTTGTATTTGTAGTAGTATTAACAGTCATGTACATTTGTTCTGGTTATTGGTAGTTATTTTAACACCAGCGGATCTACTTTTTGACAGTTCCACTTCAGTTATCTGTGCATCAGTTTCATCCATGTGTCCCCCTGCCCCCTTTTTACACCTGTAAAAAAAAAAAAAGTTTTTCCTTCCCTGTCTCCAGTCACAAGTGTTTGCTCCTGGAAGATTCTGTTGGGTTTCTGTAAATTGAGTCTGGTTACAATCAGCTCAATATGTAAAGTGTCATGAGATCACTTTTGTTATGATTATATAAAGGTTATGATTAGATAAATAAATTTCAATTTGATTTGACCAGTATCAATTATTTCAAATGTATTGTGTTCACTCTGTCTTTATCTCCTTGTCATGCACTCAGTCATCGCTTAGACCTTGTTCTTTTCATGACACACTCCTCTTTCTCCTTAAACATGTTCCATTGCACATCTACATTTGATTAGGATTGGGATTATGCAGACCCCAGTTTTTCAAAAGGTTTTATTATCACATTTTTATAAAAGGGTTGCCAAAAAAGTGGGAAGAACACAACAACCACTGTGAAAACACAACAAGGAAGTCAGTGTTTATAAAATGTACATTTGTTTGCTCAAGTCCGCCATCTGCTGGTGATGAGCTGGAGCTCCTCTATGGAGCACAGACGGTTGGAAACACCGGACCTACCAAGGCGTGTCCTTGGGTCAGTCCAGTCTAATTGTTAGGAACCCTTGACACCACACCATGGTACCTGGTACCGAGTGGTGGTACTGTCCACTGTCTGGCAGAGGAGCCACAGGAACCGGAAGTGAGCCACAGGCGGTGCCAGTGCCTCAGTATGCACCCCAAAATAAGTCATGTTTGACTTCAGAAAAAACTTTTTTTTCTGGATTTGGTTAAAGTTGGAACGATATTCACAAACTTCCGGGATTCTGTTGTAATCTACATGGTCATATTTCCCTCCCATTGTTTTTAGTAACTTTTTTTTTTTTAACCAATTTTTACTTGTAGAATTCCAATCTTTTATCTTGTAGCATTATCAAAATGGCACCAATTCTCCTCCATTCGAGAGAAAACACAAAACTATTTTTTAAAACTAGATTTTTGCGGATCTTACCACAAAATTGAATAAAAAATGTCAAGTTTTCTGGGTCTTGGTTCATGTTGAAAGCTTTCAGAGAGCGATAACTAGTGGAAATCCCATATTTACTCAGGTGAGTATGCTGATAGTATTACCATAGTGCCAACAACCCAATATCAAAGATACACAAAAAATGTTTGTTTTTAGTGTTTTCTGTGAATTTATGAGTAAATAACAGGCTTTTCTATACACTTAATCATCTGTTTTGTGAGTTTAAACATTTTCTCTAGGTTTAGAAAGAAGACTTCAGTGCTTGGCTGGATCACATCATTTTGGACCATTGTGGTGTACAAAAAAAACAGAAAACCTAGAGCAGATAATAAACACATCTGAACCTATTTGATGCTCCTCACATTGATTATGCATTATTTTGGCTTGAAATGACTTGTGAGCTATGCTAAAGCCATACGTGTAATGCAGGAAAACCCTGCATAAAAACAGTGCATTACATGATGTAACCTTCACCGAGAAAGCAGTGGAACACATTACACTGAGCCGACAAGGAGCAAACACAGAATTTTTTTTGGTTTTTTTTTAATTGACTAGTCATCCTCACATGAAGGCATAAGGAATGCTTTCACATACATCTTTTCTCCCTAAAACGTTTACTACTAATACAAAAAGATTTTTCTGGCGTAAATTATGAAAACAAAGGTAGGGTGTTTGCATGTCTAGAAATGTTAATTTATTTTGAGTGTATTTTCTACTCTGCATCTTCACTTCCACTTCCTGCTTCAGGCCCTGTGGGCTCAGCCTCATCATCTTTTTCTGGCTCATGGTGATCTGAAGCTTCTGGCTGAGATTCCTCCATCGGTTCGTCACATGGCTCTGGTTGAGGTGAGGGCGTGTCAGGTTCTCTTGTTGAGTCCTCCTGTAGAAAATCACAAAAAAGATATAACATGGAGAATGTCAGGTAAAAATTAAGAACTCCCTCTGTGATGGGGAGCATAAAACAATTTTAGTTTTAATCTTAGAAATGAATAGTTTGTTCATTTTCAGAAGCTGCTGGTCACTGGAGCCTATTCCAGCTACTTATTGGTGAAGATGGGGTACACCCTGGACATGTCACCACTCCATTGCAGGGCTGACATATTTATTCATGTCTGATTAATTTGATTAGATTAGTGCATGTCTTTGGATGGGGGGAGGAAGCTGTAGACATGGGGAGAACATAAAAACTCCACACAGAAAAGTGGAATTTCATTCTACCTGCAAGACACTGTTGACACTTTCTTCAAGATTTCCTGGAACAGGCTGCTCGGACTCCATTGGTTCATCCTCATCTTTTATTATGGCTGCCTGTTCGACTGGTAACTCCATCTCATTTGCAGAGGCAGGGTGAGCCTCAGCGGCAGGTGGACTGGGAACTGGTTCAGTCTGTGTGATGAAAACAAAAGGGATCAGTCCAAACAACTGAGCAGCAGAGTTCCAACCGCTGTGTGAGGTTCTAAGGCAGGGGTGTCAAACTCATTTTAGTTCAGGGCCACTTTCAGCCCAATGTGATCTGAATTAGGCTGTACCATTAAAATAATAACATCATAACGTACAAATAATGGCAACTACAAATTTTTGTCTGTGTTTTAGACTGAAAAAAAGTATAATTATAGTATGAAAATGTTTACATCTACAAACTATCCTTTACAAAAATATGAACAATATTATGCCTTAGTTTATCATTTACACATGTCTATTACAACTTACAGATCACAGTGGATCTACAAATACATAAAACAGAATTTCTCTTATGATATTTCAGGTTGTTCATATTTGTTCAGGTTATTCACATTTTTTGTGAAAGGATAGTTTGTAAATGTGAGGATTTTTATGTAATTTTACTTCTTTTACATGAAAACAAACAGAGAAATTTGGAGTTGTGATTAATTATAAGTTATTGTGATAGTATTTCACTGGTCTGACCCAGCTGAGATTACGTTGGGCTGAATGTGGCCCCTGAACTAAAATTATTTTAGCATCCTAGATTGTTAATGTCTTCAGTGCAATTTTTGGATTTCACAAATTCATCCCATGGGCTGGATTGGAGCCTTTGGTGGGTTGGGTTTGGCATGCAGGCCATGTGTTTGACACCTGTGATCTAAGTTATTGATGACACTTTTACCCAAAAGGACTTACAACATACTGTCTAGAATAGTGAAAAGACATTTGTTTTGTATTTCTTCATTACCATTGTCTCTTTCTCCGGAATGGGCTCTACAGGCTTGGGCTCTGGTTTTTTATTGGCTTCCAAGACTGCCATGATGGATGCAGGAATGTGAGCTTGCTGTTGCACAGAAAAATAGAAAAAAAGAAGCTGCATTTGAGGAAATCCCAAGACGAAACGGAAGAGACTGAGTGAGGCTTGGTCACAGCTCTCACCTGATGAGGAGTGAAGGAGTGGACATGCTGCAGCAGAGGCTCTCTCATCTCTGGGCAGCGTTCGAACACACTTGTGAGCTGGGTGGGTGGCAGCTGCAGCAGGACGCTGTATGACTGAGGCTTGGTCCTCTGGCAGCACTTCACAAAGCCCTCCCACACCTTAGGATACTTCCACACCTAGAAAACAGAATCCATGTTGGAGAGGCAGCGTTTTAGTCTCAGTTTTTTGAAGTCCACTTCTGCCACTGACTGTAATAAAGTTGCAGCGTTTTTTTTTATAGTTAAAGCCCAAACTCAAGTTCATATCTTTATTACACTCTATACATTCAGTCTGGTTTTTACTGTAACATTGCAAGTTTGGGAGTAGACCAAGTCCTTCAGTCATGTTTTTGGTGCTTCCCCCTTTATGATTAGCTGTGTGTCTGAAATTATTGTGGCCATTTTTATCTTCTATTATCTTTTAAAAAAAAAAAAAAAAAAAAAAAAAAAAAATGTTGGGCCCCATAAAATAGTTTAGGAAACACTGTGCGAGTGTGTAAGCTGGGTTTGTGTGTAGTTTAGTTCTAATCGTCATTATCAAGTGACTACATTTCGGGCTGAAGTCTGCTGCAGACCTGCTTGACGATGAGTCGGGACAGGATGTTCATGACGAAGCCGCCCAGTCGCGGGTACATGGTGAGAGACTGGATGACGGTTCTCATGAGCAGCATGGGAAGGGGGCTCTGCTCCATCAGCTGCTGCATCACCACTGCCAACACCTCTGAAGTGTACACGTTCTTCTCCCCAAAGCACAGGTTGGTAGCTGTAGAACAAACACACATACGGTTTAGAACCAGCAGTGGAAATGCCACACACTGATCTGGCGGCCCACAGACAGCCCTGTCACACCTGATCAGGTTATTTGAGCCGACAGTGATCATTCCAGCCTTTGATTCCAGTTTTGCTTTAGTTACCTTTTGTTATGTGAATACGTTTAGTTTTATCTTGACACCTAGTTTTAGCTTAGATTCTATTTTAATTTAGCACAAGTTTTTAGGTCAGTGGCTGGTCGGCCATGAGTGATGTTGTCTTCCTTAGTAATTTTCTCAGATGAAACCACTGGCTGGATTAATTTCATATTTTATATGTAGCTTCGTTGGGATGTCTACAAAATGTGTTCATAGTTCAGTTTTGACGCTTATAACATGTAAATGGTTACAGATATCAATATAGTTACTATTATACATATGTTATAGCACTGATAGATAGTCATATATGGGCTTTAATTTAATTGATTATCTTCCAGTGAAAGTACCACCCACTGCTATTGGGAGATTGATCTCCTGCATCAGGACCACAAGACTAACATAGTGCCAGAACCTGGCAACCTCCCAAATTCAACTCGTTATTGATCTTGATAGAACATGTCAGTGAGATACCGGTCCATTGGTCCTATTTTTCTAGAGGTTATGAGGAAACCCTTGATTTGTAGAAGCTGAAAAAAGTACACAACTACTATTTATGTATGCTTCCATTTTGTGCAAAACCACTTTATGCATTAACAATGGAAGAAAAAGTAGATAGAAGGAAATGTGGAAAAAAAAAATTATTGCTAGTTTTGGTTTTAGTTAATTATAATCATCATACTTCTGCTATTAGTTAACGACACTCGAGTGAAATGGATAACATCTACATGTTGCCACTAAACACACAGTGTGTTTGGTTGTTTGTGTTGGTGCTTTGTCAGTCAGTGCTGACCTTTTATGATCGACTTCATATCGCATTTGGTTGAGTCGATGTTGTGTAAGGCGATGAGCAGGTCTCCTGGGGTCAGAGGGGACACAGATGAAGCCCCCTCACCTGAAAGACAGAATGACAGGAGGAATCCATCAGACTACTTCTGAAACCACCTGACAGTAAGGCATCACATTCACACAAAACAACCAATTTACATAATAAACTTAACTGAGGTGTTGGTAATGCCACCAGTGACATCTGTACTGTTCTATCAGCTGGGTTGCAGCACTAAACAAACAATAATTTAACCTAAGATTTGGACTAATCCAGATTTAACATTAAGCACAGCTCTTGGCAACACTGATAAATAATTTGCAAAGCGAACCTCCTGAAGTTTGCATTGACTGGATGTTGTTTTTCAGGTATTTTGCATGTGTTAACATGACATTTGAGTCATTTTGTGCTTAAAACTGCTAATTTTTTGTACATTAGCGAACTCCACTTCTGAGCTACAAATTGTGACGTTAACAACCTGTCCCTACTTTCCATGTATAGGACTCAAGCCGTATTTGCACGGTCTGCTTTGAAATGGTCTTAGCCAATTCCAAATGATGGACTCTGCACAAAAAAAGCTCTGATACAAACTACATGCAAGTATAGAAAAATGTACAGAGTCTTTAGGCTAGAGTTTAATGCATTAAAATGTTTACTAACAGATGTTATCACACTGACAGACTGTTCATTCATTCATTCATCTTCTATACCCGCTTTATCCTCACTAGGGTCACGGGGGTCACATGGAGCCTATCCCAGC
>JAQQZY010000015.1:5224960-5243814 GCA_030068375.1 Ostorhinchus rueppellii
AAAAAAGATTTTTCCATTGTTTTTGTGCATTATCGCCCTGTAACTAAAAATAGAACGTTGCGACTTGAGACTCATTTTGCTAGAGCGGGTCACGAATATGCATCAATCTCGTAAAATGTTGACACCTCATTTGTGGTGTTAAACTATGAGAGTAAAAAAAAAAAAAAAAAAAAGGCGAAAAGACCTTATTGTAAATGACATGATGCATATGCAAACCAAATATATCTAGATGAAACCTCGTGTGAAGAGAGAGGACAGAGAGGTACTGGGTAAGGCTCAGGCCCTAATAAGATAGGTGCCATTTCTTCTCTTGATTAAATGTACAATTCTAAATGTAAAAGGCTAAAATTTGGAATGTCTAAGATTTAATGTACAAACATTTAGTAGCACCAAGTCAGTGTGTGTTCAGTACCTGCAATGTTACTTTGTATAGCTGTGTGAGTGTGAGGATGGCCTTCTTTACAACATTCACACTTTCATCCCTCAGTAACATGTTCAGGTTGGCAATCAGTCTGAGGAGCAACTCGTTGTCTCTTTTACTGGAAAAGAGAACATTTTAAAATCATACAAAAATATAAAAATTCAACAATTACTACACACACCACAAGGTAGTGACTGTGATCTCACCATGCTTCTTCTATGAAGCCAATGACAAACTTTCGCACTTCAATGGACTTGTCTGTTTGAAAGGCGATCATCTCCTATGGGATGAAGCAACCAGTAGGTGAAGAGGATATATTAGCATGTGCTTACTGAGCTGATTTTTAACTATAGATCACTTACAGATGCAATTAAAAAAAAAAAAGAAAGATACTTTAAACAGACGGTGTCCTTAAGTTTAAGTGAGATACCTTTAATGTGCATACTTACATCTAAGAAATTATCCAAAAGTGAAGGATCCTTGTTGATGATAAGCTCCTGGACCTGAAATTAGAAATGAATACCACCATCCACAATTTCAAATCAACTTACTTTCAATGTATTCACCAAATAACTGCTGGACTACTTGTTATTACTGAAAAAGATGAGAATGCTACACCTGTTTGAGCACTGCTAGCTTTTCATCTGTGGGTATCAATGCTGCTTGATTCAGAAGATCCACCACCTCGAAGAGAAGAGAAAAAAAAAACATCCTCATATAAGTATTTATTTTTCACTGTTACTTATTCTACTACTTACACCAACAGTGATAGTCTAAGTATTACCAAAAGACTGATCTAACCCCTCTACACAGAACTGGATTCAGATGGAGACAGCTTACCTTTTCACTAGTGGTCATGTCAATAACTTGAGGAGGTCGAGTTTCCTCCTCCTCTTCCTCCTCGAAATCCATTCTGCTGTTTTGTTTCCTTTAACACTCCAATAACATAATCTTCGAAATCCAACGAAGCACTGGCACCTGTGACATATATTTGCACTAAGTAAAGAGGATGCCAGGGACACTCATGACAACATTAGCTTATACTTTGTTAACGAACTGGTTTTAACAAGCTAGATGTTTTTTGCATAAATGTAACTGCTAACTTCACATACATCCACCACCTTTCACACTAAAATTGCTTAATTATATGCCTTTAATAACAAGGCTTTACCACAATCAATAATACTTTGTCACGGCTCGCGTTCTAGCCACATGCTAACCATTAAGCTAACACTGAGTTGCCTAAACCGTGTTTATACAGATTTCTACCTGTTACTTACTTCTAAACAAACGATTTAGTTTGTTGCAATATACGCAATTAACTGGTGCTGTTGTATCCAACTATCAGAAGTTAATTTGCAGCGCTAATTTACTCATTCGACATAGCGTAAGGAAGCTGCCATGTTTGATTCAAAGACCGCTACCGCCTTTCTTCTTCGGCTGCATTGTGTTCAATTTACAGAACATTACAGCCACCTGCTGGACACCCTCCCAAAAATACAACATTACAATGTTTATTCGAAAATAATCATTAACAGTCAATGATTTCACTTTAAATGTATGTTAAGAATTTTTTTTCAGATAACTTCGACTAATTTGTCATTCTACGTCGTGTCATGTTGTCCTCAATATCCAATAGAGTTCTGCGTTGTCGTTTTGAGACTCCATTTCCCAGAAGCCCATCAATCCGACATAAGTGATGTCACCTGATTACGGAGCGGGCGGGTGTGCTAATGTTTACAACCGTGGGCTGTCAATCATTTTATCGCAATAAGTAGACACTTTTGTCAATACCTCGATTCTTGCATGAAAAAGACAAGTCAATAATGGCGCGAACTCAGTGCCACCTGCTTACATCCAGGTAAAACTCCGTTAATTATGCATTCAAACATTTCAGCAACCAAGCCTGTTAGCGCCTAGCTCAGCAACGTAACTTATCTGATATTGATAAACAAGTAAGCGTAGCATGGCGATTAAACTTCGTACCGTTCACGAGACACTTAAGCTACACTTGAACTAATATCTGTGCATGGTTAGCACTGATTCTATGTTGAGACCCACTTTAGTCTTTGTTACTTGTTGACCTCATAACAGTTGATTAGCTACCAATATTGCTAGCTTACGAGCTGTCTTGCTAGCTCTCAGGGGTTGAACAGGGCAACTCTCCTGACCAACACAGAACTTTGACAGCATTGGCACATAGCCACCCTCACTTGAAGTGCACTAACGACAGGTTTATTTTTACTGTCATATACTTTCAGTGTACATTTCAGTTCTTACAACCAACCGTAGCTCACATTATGCTGGCTTGAGCTCATATTCTGTCTTTTTAATCTGCAGGTAAGTCGACAAACCATTTTCCATGGTTAGTTGAAGACTGGAAAGGTACTGACAGTAATTGAGTGGTAGCATCTCAACTGATACTGCTGTTTTCCCAAGACACCGATTCTTAGCTTTTGCAGAAGAAATTGTCCTTCAAGTATTTTTTTGCTTTTTTGTTTCAGGTTTTTGTTGAAATGACTGGATCACTGTGTGCAGACTGGAAGTAAGCTGACATCTCTAAAACGACAGGTGTATAGTTAGAACAGGTGCGCATTGCAGTTCGTATCTGAAAATGACCATCGTCAAGTCTTGTAGTGTTCTTCTTAATATTTCATACATTGTCCTAAAAAATTAAACTTGGATAAGCTCTTGATCAAGAGTGTTTGCAGAAGTTTGCAAAATATGTGCAAACTTTTTCATATTGTTTGAGTGTGCAGTATGAATAAACATGCATGCACATGACACATCATTTCTATGCTTTTCAGACAAACAACTCTCACTTTAATTTGTTCATATATTCCAAGTGTTGGGGAGGTTAATTTTGACATGTAATATGTTACAGATACCCTGTACGAAATAGTATTAAAGAAACTTAACTTTCTTAAGATTTAATTAATTTTCTGGCGCATGTTGTCTGTCAAATGTGTCATGTGATGTTAAAAATATGTGGAAGGAGGACATATGGAAGGAAGAAGCAGAATAAATGTTATATTAATTAACAATTCTGTAAATACTTTAAACAGAACTTTAAATACTGGGTCCAACAGTTAGACTGTTTTCAAGCCTTATGTATCATTAATGTGTGTGCACATTAATATTTTTTTCTCAGGGTCCTGATGGAGTGGGTATTCATTATGAACCGGATGAGCTCTCAAGGCAGCTCAGCAGCTCAGCGGCGGCGCATGGCCCTGGGGGTTGTGATCCTCCTGTTGGTGGATGTCATCTGGGTGGCCTCTTCAGAGCTGACATCAGTAAGAACTTGATCACTGTGATTCTATTTCCTTCACAACTCATTGGACATAAAGGTGCAGATGACTAGTATTTTCATGGTCATTTTAATCAGTTAATTGTTTTCTTGATTAATTGATTAGTTGGTTTATTGTGTAAAGTGTCATTCAGTTTTTCTCAAAGCTCATGGTGACATCCTGAAATGTCCCGTTTGGTCCAGAGAAATGTAAAATAGAAAACATAAAGTTTAAAAAGGCTGATTTTTAAAAATATATTTATTTATTTATTTTTTAAGTGTTTAAACTTTAATTAATCATGAAAATGGCAGATGACTAATGGATGAATTGAAGAACTGATGGAGCTTTAACTGGATGCTTTTAATCGCACTGTGATGAACTGAGAGAGAGGCCTAGGAACAAGACGGATTGACGTGATTTGGGATCATGGTACCATTGTAGGAATATAATTATGGCTTTGCGTGTTTCAGAGCTTTGCATGACAGAATTTTGGACTTGGCCTTATTCCAAGAGAAGACTCTGTCACTAATATGAGTTGGAAGAAAGGAGCCAACACTGGAAGACAACGATAACATAGAAACATGTAGACTATCACACACTTTAATTAAAAATATCACTATTTAACTCAACAAGTAAATTGATAAAACCACTACTAAATACTGGACACACACACCTCAACTAAATTGATTCAAACTGATCTTAACTTTTCATTTCAATATGTAAATAAAGTGTCAGTTCAGTTGAACCAACTTCTTTATTATGAAGTTTCTATTTTTATTATTTTTTTTTAATATTAATAAATAGAATTTTGGCATATAGCTTGTATTTGGCAACTTGACTCTGAGTAGTATAACTTGAATCAAACCCCTGACATCGCCTTTGACAAATTTCACACAACCATACAATGCCCAAGGTCCTGTTAGAAGTTGTGACATTGTCAGGTTCATGGTTCCTTGTCATGTCAAATCGCATAACTTCAATATTACATTGAAATGTTGATTTTCCTGTTATTTTGGCTGAATTTTGTTGCGAGTTGAGTTCATGTCAAATGAGTTATCATGGAAATTTATTTGGTGCATGTAGCCTGCTCCAGCCTAGTCCATGCTCTAAATAAAATGTGCTTTGTGTTAAAATCAGCCAACCTCAGATCCACATTATTTCTAACATTGTAACTGTTATTGTTGGTATGATTATGATATGTTCATTGATAATTATTTACTCTTTACAAGCTGTATATTATTGCAGTTATTGATATGATTAGAAATGGGTAATAAAGTCACAAAGGTGTTTTTAATACAGCCGCACAAATGTATACACATGCACATTTTGAAAATTTACATTAGAAAATGTTTATGGAACAGCAAAATAAAAAAAAAAGTGTTTTCACTCTCGGGTGACACGGTGGTGAAGTGGATAGCACTTGTGCCTCACAGCAAGAAGGTCCTGGGTTCCATTCCAACACCAGTCGATGGGGGTGGGACATTTCTGTGTGGCGTTTGCATGTTCTCCCCGTGTATGCGTGGGTTCTCTCTGGATACTCCGGCTTCCTCCCACAATCCAAAGACATGCACTGATTAATAGGTTAATCAGTTAATCTAAATTGTCCATAGGTGTGAATGTGAGAGTGATTGTTCGTCTCTATATGTTCAGCCCTGTGATGAACTGGCGACTTGTCCAGGGTGTACCCCGCCTTCACCCTTAAGTGGCTGGGATAGGCTCCATGCGACCCCTGTGACCCTCGTGAGGATAAAACGGGTTCAGAAGATGAATGAATGAATGAATGTTTTCACTCTGTTAAGATGATTTTCGCTTTTTTTGACCAAGTATTAATTAATTAATTAATACTACTTTAATACTACATTAATAATACTGGTGCTTATATAGCGTTTTTCTAGTCACTCAAAGATGCTGTAATTGATTAAGGGAAAAGAAATGTGTAACATGTCTCTGATAGATGTACAGGACTCAGTTACACTTCATCTTCCAGTGCTGTAGATCGGTTAGACACCTTCCACTATTGTTCTGGAATAAGAGAGTCAGATCAAGCTGTCATTTAGGTGCAAAGTTGCTGTTCAGTAACCTGCTACCTTTTAACTAAGCGACACAAATACATTTATTTTATATTTTTGTGTGGGTATTAACAAGTACTTTTAAAATGATATGTATGATAATTTGCCTTTATTATGTGAAAATGACTAAAAGTATGTTCGGTCACATAGCCCCTGATAAAGGACATCTACTTTTTAGGGTTTACGCAAAAGTGGATAACATGCTGATCCTGTTCAATTATTGTTCTGAATGGACATTGTTATTTTAGACCAGAGGTGGCAATCCCAGCTCCATAAAGTAAAAGTCGTGCCATATATTGGTTCTACCTCTTCACTTAACACTGGTGATTCCACTTATTATCCCATCTACCTGGATGAGGAGTTGTGCTCATCAAAATGGGCTGGTTCAGTGAATGGTTGGGACAAATACATGCAGGACTTTTACTTTATAGAGGAGGGATTACCACCTCTGTTTTAGACAGCATGTTTATCTATAAGACTGCCAATTTTTGTAGCAAAATTGATTTGAGTGAAACCACTCAGTTGCATAGTTGCAAGGTCCCTTGGTCACGTAGCTGCAGGCCTAATATACAACATTTAAAGGACTTAAGTAAACCGTGTTGCTGAAATGACTAAAAAGTGATACAGAGTGCAGCATTGTGAATTAACATTGTGGATTGTTCATTTGTTTTGTTATTTTTAAAAAAGATTTTCCCTTGCATATCCTCATATATCCAGTAGCAGTTGTTGCTCACTGGGTAAAAAGTTGACAGAATGTCTCCTCTGGGAAGCTTCAGGAAAAGTGTCATTAGCCTTGTGTGTTCTTCTGTGAAAACCCCATTAATGCTTATTTATCAGAGTTACTTCCACTAGGCCTCACCATTTAAATATCTTATGGTACTTTTCCACGCAAACCCTACACCACTCTACTTGGTACGCTTCAGCACGACACGACTTTACCCACTTGTTGGACCGGCACAGTTGTTTTTCCACTGTCAGCCATTACTAGTTGGGATTAGTTGAAGTGGGTGGAGTTGGCGGGGTCGACACTGCCATGATGTTGTTTTCAGGTGACTAATAAAAGTGTCATGCTGCAGTTGGCTTTCCTTCGCTGGTCTTCCATCTTCTCAAAAATCTTCTCTGTTGTTTGTCCGATGTTGCTGTCCTGTCTGTTGATGTTCTCGCAGGTGTGTTTTTCCACACATAGCGGGTAGTTATTTAAGATCCCTGAGCTTCATCGCACATATAACGACAGTTCCTCTGAACAATCAGTGGACAGCACTGATTGGTCATGTTTTAGTGCTGGCTCAGCACGGCTAGAGCCACCTCTGAAACAGGTCCGAAAAATCGTAACGGGTCCCAGATCCAACACCCAATGGAAAGGAAAAAATGGGGGTGGAGTCGAACTGTGCCTTGTGGAACCGTTACAAAGACGTGCAGTGGAAAAGGGCCATTAATGGCCTGGTGAAGGCTACATGAAATGCATTAAGCCAGACTGGACTAGGTCAACCTGCACCTTTTTCTTAATCCTTGATTTCTGAATTCTACTGTAGTGAAACAGGCCCCTGGTAGATTAAAATCAGGGCTTTATGATGGCTGCTTTAAAGCGTTTTAAGTTGATACTGTTTTGGATGTGTGTCTAAGATCCTTGTCCTTCTCTGTTTGGAAGATCTATTTGTGCCCAAGCAGTTCCCTTTGTGGCTGATGTTTTCAGATGAAGTTGCAAAATACACACATACTGTAATCACCCTCCAGTTCTCATTAATCAGATGAAAATCGCCTTTTTACATAAAAGCTAATAATTCGCTCTAATGTTATTCTCAAAGTTCATGAAAGTGAACGGAAGTGAAAGTGAAGTAAGGGGGTTAATTAAATGTACAACTCAGGATTAAATGCATTTAGTCAATGTGTAGATAAACTTCTAACATTAACTGTATATTTACCTTAACATGAAAATGCACAGAAGAAAACAGAGCACAGACCCACTGAACTGCCTCTGTGCTTGAACATTTTGAGAGTGAGCATTTTGAATACACAACACTAATACTGACATCTTGCATCTCTTGATTCATCCTACAGTACATTTTTAAGCGACAGGAGTACAACAAACCCTTCTTCAGCACTTTCACCAAGACCTCCATGTTTGTGCTGTATCTGCTGGGCTTCCTGCTGTGGCGGCCCTGGAGGCAGCAGTGCACTGGCACTCTCAAACGCAGACACTCTGCATTTGTAAGTAGTCACTCCACACCGTCACCACATGAGGGCACTATGATTTTGAAGAATAAACTCCTTTTTCATGGACTTCATAACCACAATCATTTGTTTAATTTTGAAACTTTGCTTTCTGTCAGGTGTGCTGACTTAGTTAGAAAAGACCTTTTTAAACTTTTCCCAAACTCGTACATTGTGACCTGTTTTACATTCTTATATTTCTGAATAGACTAAGCTTATCTTTTGGAAGAGTAAATATCCTGGTTTTGTCTAGCTGATTATCAAATCAAACAGTGTTTGACGAAAGGGGGGGGGGGGCTCCATGAGTATTTAATTTCCTGCTTACAGAGCCTTTTTTGTGTTACACAAATCCGCAATTACAGTAAATGACGTTTTCCGATCTGTGTCTGAGTCATCTGTATCTGTAATTCATCATCAAAGTTCATCTGTGTCTGTTGAAAATGATTAAAAACGTCCAGCAAAACAAGCTGAAACTGTACATTTGAACTGTATCTTTGTGCAGTTTGCTGATGCTGAAGCCTACTTTGCACCGTGCAACACTGACTCGACTGTGAACAACTGTTTGGTATGTACATTTACTACAAAAATAATTACTGTGCCATCATAATAGCCCAAGTCTAGGTAATATATTTGTTTATATAGCTGAGCTGAGCCTTTCTCTTTCCTGTGTAGAGTGAACCACTCTATGTTCCAGTGAAATTCCAGGATGTTCCTGCTGAACATTCCACCAGTTTAATTGGAGACTGTGACTCTAGTAAGTGTGTGCTTTTTAATTAAGAAATAAATCATAATTAACTTTCTAATAACAAAGATTTGGGTAAAAACTTAAATGTTGTCATAATTATTGAGATGTGAAATCAAATTATTTATTTCAAAATCAGGGTTATTTAAATTGAGTAGCAACATTTCATCCTTTTTTTTGTTGCTGAGGTGGACAGGTATTAGTGTTATTTAACAACAGAGGGTTTTATGTGATGAGCTTCAAAGCCGTTAACTAAAAGGTTAAAATTTCAGGGTCTCCCTCAAGGGAAAGGACCTCTGCTCTAAAATGAAGTCAGTGTAGAAGTATGTTAAAGTTGTAATACCAGTGTTGGCCTCTGGTGGTGGCTCCAAAAAGCCCTGACTCCCATTGACTTGCCAGAGGGTGTGTTCCAACTACAGGGGATCACACTCCTCAGCCTCCCTGGTAAGGTCTACGCTAGGGTACTAGAGAAGAGGGTACGGTCGATAGTTGAACCTCACATTGTGGAAGAATGTGGTTTACCCCTGGACGTGGAACTGTGGACCAGCTCTATACCCTTGCTAGGGTTCTGGAGGGGGCAAGGGAGTTTGCCCATCCAGGCCACATGTGTTTTGTGGATCTGGAGAAGGCTTACAACTGTGTCCCCAGGGGCATCCTGTGGGGGGTACTCCAGAAGTATGAAATGGCCGTTCAGTCCCTGTACTGAAGGAGCATGAGCGGCTGGGATGAAGATCAGCACCTCCAAGTCTGAGGCCATGGTTCTCAGCCAGAAAAGGGTAGAGGAGTGCCCACTCCAGGTCAGGGAGGAAGTCCTGCCTCAGGTGGAGGAGTTCAAGTATCTTAGGATCTTATTCACAAGTGAGGGTAGGATAGATCGGTGGATCGGGGCAGCGTCTACAGTAATGCACACACTAAACCGGTCTGTTGTGGTGAAGAGAGAGCTAAGCCAAAAGGCGACACTTGATTTACTGGTCGATCTATGTTCCAACCCTCACCTATGGCCATGAGGTCAATTACAGAGGTGAGGTCACCTATGGTCAATTGCAGGTCCTCTATCACAACATCTGCCATGTTCCTAATATACTGTATGTGACTAGGATGTCAAGTCTCAAAAAACTACCAATAACTTCATTAACATTCTCCCAATATGACCATATTGTTGTTCCAGTTAATTTGACCCCTATTTTACACCAGGAGCGTCTGCAGAGCGTCCGCGTCAACGCTCTGCAGACGCTCCAACTCCCTCCCCCACAGGGCGCGTTTTACGAGCAGAGAGTCTACGGAGCGGCTCTAACGGTTCACGCGACGATTGCAGCGGGTATTTAAAGAGAACAATAGTAGAACAACAACTATTTGCCTTTCAGACCCCGCGTGCTGCTCAGCATTTGTTCGAGTTTTCCTGTGGATTTTTATTCTTTTATTTATTATTGGCTGAGAAGTGGGAGTGGCTCAGGTCACGTGATTTAAAACCCAGAGAGGATGGCACCGCTGTTTGAGTGTTAATATAATGTTTTTAAAGTCCTGTGCTAATTTAAAAAAAAGAGGGAGAGAAAAAAAATACTATGACAAAGAAAGATTTTAAAATGTATTTTCAAAGTGAAATGTTTCAATGAATCATTTTTTTTCTTATATAAGGTTTTAAAAAGCTTTATTGATTTTTTTAATTTTTTTTCTGAAGCTAAAGCGCCACGTTCTCATTTCAAAGTAAAATACAGCAGTTAATAAAAACATTGTATTTTACTTTGAAAATCAACCGGATCCACCTTGTTTTTACACTGTTTACTTCCTGTCTGACTGATCCTATCTGCTGCAATTGACGCAGGAGAGTTACTTCAAGCGTCGAAAAATAAACTGCCGTTCTTTGCGGGAGCAGTGCGTTTTACTGGATCTGGGACGCAGCTGAAACGCAGCCACTCTGCACCTGGTGTGCACTTGCTCATTGACTTTAACGGCTTCGTTTTACTGCGAAGACGCAAACGCTTCTGGTGTAAAATAGGGGTGAGAGTGATCTATATCTATGCTCCCACACAACCTCCACCAGTGCTGTTTATATCAAGTCTGCTGCTCCTGGATCTTAAAACTTAAAATTCAACTGATAAACAAATCCATCCATTATGTCTCACTACTGAAACAGAACATTAGACCAACAGAGGACAGTTGAGATCTTGGAAAAGTATAATCCTACGCAGAGCCATTGTTTATCAATGAGTTGAGTGTTGTGAACCTCTGGCTGACCTCCAGACTCACGACAATATCATAATAAAGATAAGGATTACATTCTTCTCTTCTGGAATTGACACCTCTGTTTCTGTTCTGACTGAAAATGTGTTTATTCTTTTAATGATCCACTTCAGTAGAGCTAGAGTTGACCTGACACTTTACCTGGAGAGTCAAAGGCATCATACAAAAAACTTTTTGAAACCACAACTCATTAGAGTTCTAGTGTTTGCACTGCCAGGGAAAACGATATGTATATAAACCATGTTTTTCCTCTGCTTTCATCACTTCAGTCTTCTCTTCATGTCTGCCTCTCAGCAGCGTCCAAAAAGCAGCGGGTGCGTTTCAGTAACATCATGGAGGTGCGTCAGCTGCCCTCCACTCAAGCCCTGGAGGCCAAACTGTCCCGCATGTCCTACCCAGCTGCCAAAGACCATGAGGCCATGCTGCGCACAGTCGGAAAACTGACCATCACTGATGTGGCCAAAATAAGCTTCTTCTTCTGCTTTGTGGTGAGTACAGTGACAGCTTTAATGATATCACAGGTTCATTAAACAAAAGCCTCTGATGGCTGAAATCTAATTAAGGAGGTTTTGTGAAATTGAACTTTTTGAATGTTGGCATAGTCCCCTCATACCTTAACAACAGATTACAAAGCAGTGTATGAAATCTGCAGATACTAACTGGCATTAATCACCTCCTGTTTAATGGCATTACCTGGCTGGCATTGGACTTTCTAAAAAAAATTTTATACATACTGTGTGAGTGGAGACTCAGAGAATCCACCAAAACTGTTGTTTTTGTGGTGAAGTCTGGCTGCATTGTGTGTCCAAATTTCTAAATGTGTTTGTTTTGTTGCTGAATCAGTCTTGATATAAACTTTATCTGCAAAACAGTGGATTTAGGAAAAGGCTGAACTGGCTTAAAATGAATTATGATAAGTGATGTTTGAAAAACAGATTTATTTATTTATTTTTTACACCTAATAGGTGAGTTAGGAAAAGCACCACATTGAAATTTCTCTTTGTGTCTACTTGACAAGCATAAACCTAATATTTATTTTGTGCTTAGCTGTGAAAAACCAAAGTGTTAGGGTAGTTAAACCACATCGATGACTCCAGACTACTATAGAGTTAATAGACAGAATAATTATCTGTGGGTTTACTAACACAGACCGGTTAGATTCACACATTATACAGTTCCTGAGTTTGAGGGTTGTGTTACTGGATACATCGTAGACCAATTCTAACAATAGTTCTCCAAATGTAGCAACAAATCACTGCTGTTTTTTTTTGTTTTTGTTTTTTTTTTTGGTTTTTTTAATCCTGGTTATTAGCTTCTGTGTTGTTTGCATGTCAGGTAACAAATGTGTTTGGCAATTTCTGAACAAATGATCTTAAGTCTAAATTCTGAATAATGTGAGCAAATAAGTGAGAAAATTTAACATCATTAGCCATGGAGCCTTTTTAAGTGATAATGTAATTTTAATAATGAGTGGTTCAAGTTGGAGTTAAAGTGTGACGTTAATACTGTGGTTGTGTGTGGAACTGATTACTTTAACCTCCAAGAGTTTGGCAATTAATGGAGAATGATGATGCATACATACATGTTCCAGTGCTCTGCCTGTTAGCCTTTAGTAAAATTTGACTTTGACATTCAAATTCCTGTGGTACGTGTTATGCTAAATGGTCTGAGTTGTTTTGTTTACTCCATGTCTTCAGCGTCATGTTTCCTTCCGTTTGTCTTCTAGTGGTTCCTGGCAAACCTGTCATATCAAGAAGCCCTGTCAGATACTCAAGTTGCCATTGTCAACATCCTGTCATCCACCTCAGGTGATTATTATTTCTTTTTTTTTTTTTTTTTATCTCAATAGCCCATAGCCCAATGAGCTAATTTGAAGACGCTGTGTCCGGCATTGTCTTTGTCATTGTCAGTTTGTTCGTTATCAATTTCTTCAAACATCTCTGATGAAACTACTGGTTGGATTAATTTCAACTTTTATGTACAGCTTCCTTGGGACGGTGTCTACAAAGTTTCTTCACAGTTTTGAGAAATTTAGATTTTTGAATTTTTGATGAATTTTTTAAAAGGTATTGTTTTATAATGGTCCATATTTTGATGGCTTATAACATGGAAATGGTTAGAAATATCAATATAGTTACTGTATTTTCCGGACAATAAAGCGCCGTTAAAGTAAAGGCCGTTAGCCTCCATAGATTAGCTGCATCGTATTTTAGATCGCAGGATTCAAAACGGGGAAAAAAGTAGCGGCTTGTAATCCAGAAAATACGGTACTATTGAGCACTGATATGAAGTCATATATGGATTTTCATTGAATTAGTTGAGTTCTCCTCCAGTGAAAGTTCCACTCACTTGTATTAGGAGATTGATCTGCATCAAGACCACAGGACTCTAACTGTGTCAGAACCTGACAACCTCACAGATTCAACTTGTTATTGATTCTTGATGGAACATGCTGGTGAGGTACAGCACCGTTGGTCCTTCTTTTTTTTTTTTTTTTTTTTTTTACTGTTGTCTCTGTTAAATAAGAACAAAAGACAATCCAAGAAACAACAGACATGGTCATCTTAAGTAAAGAGAAATGTCTGACCTAATGCTGAAGAGAACCTGGACTACATGTCAGCATCAGGGGTCTTTTTGCATGAATTAGTTGTGTTAACATCAGAACTGGGTGATGTGGCTGAAAAGGTAAATGTACACTATATGGACAAAAGGATTGGGACAAGTTGAATGGATTTAGGATACAAAACAATGACAAAATATCATAACAGTTTTATATTGGGATGGGTTCATTTTGTTTAAATTGTTATCTTTGCTTCCAAAATGCCTCAGATGGTTTTTACCTAATTTCTGTCAACATTGATTTTATTTTATTTTTTGAAATTTATGACTGATTTAAAATGGTCTCGCTCTAATTACGTCTCCAAAATCGAGTTTCAAGGATATAATGGATATTGTTTGTGTGAATGTGGTAACGAGGACAGATTTGGTGATAACCAACGTAAGGGACTCATAGTAGAAGAACGCTATTGATTTCAGCTTCTCTGAGTATTACAAGTCATCCAAATGGGGGCAATAATCGAGCAATAACAGGCTGATTGAGATAAAATTTGGTTAATTTTATAAATGTCCATTTTCTCACTACAATCCAGAGTTCATATTATGTTATTTTCATTCACCAGATGGAGTTTTGTGGGGAAAAATGGGTCCTCTGACCATTATTCTGCAAATATCAGGTCGATGTAGCTCAATTTGTGTTCATATCGATTGTCTAACAATTACCATGGATAGATTCACTTATAGCAGACGATTGGGAGATTACGGGGATGTACCTTTGTCGTCGGCCCCTGACAGCGTGAACCTTGGTTTGTTTCTGGCTTTGTAGGAAAGTTGAAGAAATTAGATGGTTGTTTGTGCTTTTATTTGTAACAGACCTAACTTAGTGTAGTAGCATAAAATACATGACAAGAAAAATATGACAAAGGATACAAAATGAAAATGACAGAAAAATATAATGAGACATCAGTGGATGTAACAGGACACAATATAAAAGGTGTGAGAGGATGCAAATTACATTATTATTATTATTATTATTATTATTATTATTGGCAATTAAACATTAAATCAAAATAAAGAAAACAAGTGCAAAGCAAATCCATATTTAACTAGATGACCATAACGAACATCAACCAAACAACCACCAAACAGTGGAACATTTCACTAATCTAGAAGTAGAACATTCAAGAACGGCCATAGTGATAATACAAAATACAAATGTACAGCAGTAAAAATAAGACAGCAAAATTGAAATATTGTTGACACTGCATTTCAACTTATTAACTTTATTTTAACTCCTAAATTATTACAGTCTCAAAGTATTACATGATCCCTACAGTTTTATTTCTCAGCCCTACTAAGTACAACATGAAATATTATAACATTAGTGGCTGATTTGTCCATTTTAACAACATTTCAATACTCTGGAGTGTAAATTAGTGCGAGTTAGCCTTTAGACACATCACACTGTGTATAGTTACAGTTGGAAGAATCTAGTCATTGCCTCAGTTGTTTGCTGTGACAGAGTTGTCAGTGTTCTAATTGGACTCTATTGTGTCTCCTGTCTTTGTTCAGGCCTCTTCACTCTCATCTTAGCAGCCATTTTCCCCAGTAACAGCAGCGACCGCTTCACCCTGTCCAAACTGCTTGCTGTGGCTCTGAGGTAAGCTTCCTGGCAGTTGAGAAAAGGGAGTACGTTCTGGGAAACATCAGTGTATGTTTGCATCTGTTGATGTCTCACCCTCCCTTACACAACTCTGTACTTTTTTATTTATTCCTGAAATTCAGTTCATTGGCTTTAGAAGAGTCAGTAGCAGATGTAATCCATCATTTCCATGTGATGCAGCAGCAGCCGAGAGCTTAATGGATAAGTCTGCTTATATCTTTCTACTATCTACAAATCCCATGAAGACTTGAACCGGCAGTGAATTTACTGTCTGTGTAGCTGCTGCCATCCATCCCGTTGCGCTCGGTGACATATCTTTTTCTTATGGTGGCCACATATTTTATTCTTTTCATCGCTGCAATCTCTCCGCTGAGTATTCTGTCTCACACACAGAACACACTGGGTACCTCTAGAATTGCCTGTCGATTTTCATTTCAGTGTCCATGTTAACAGAAGAAGTGTGTGTGAGGCATGTGTCAAGCATCATGGAGCAGCATCTAGCCATAAAATGCAACAGAGGCCTATTTTTCACGCCTGATATAGGTAACTTGCAGCAAAAATAGACAGTGAAAAGCCTTATTGATTGTGAAATTGGTGTCACATGTGCAACAGTTTGTACTCAAAGAATTCAAAACACACGCCACATGTACGGAACTCTGCAGGACTATTAACCTCTACACAAAAGCCTTTAAAATGGCTTTATTATACCCCCTCCCACCCCACAGGGTATATAGATATGCTAGATGTATACCAGGAATTTCATCCATCCTTCTGTCTGAGATTTTTGTCCAAGCAGTTTCATGGACGCTATTCAACCAATTCTTTTCAAACATGACACATGTTCTTTTGAATTTCAATTTTGGGATTTTTAAAAATAAATTATTAAAAATTTCAAGTAAAATAACTTGTCCAACTTATTATAATTTTTCTTTTTTGAAAAGCTTTTATAAAAAGATTTGGAAGTTGACACTCAAACTGAATTCCTGGGTAGGCAGAGTATCAGTGAACAAAAGGGCAAAGTGATGTGTGACCAGGCGGAGGTATTTCTAAACTCTGCTTACTTTTTCACTTTTTGTGTTCAGTGCAAAATTTCAGCAACAACCTTTTCTAGTAATCCTTGAGTTTCATCCAGAGCCTTTGGTGAAAAAGATCACAAAATGAGATATCCACTTCACTATCAGGAAAGATGTCACAGCAGCATTTATTTAGATTTTTAATTAATTAACTTTTATTTCACCAGGTAAGACATGAGGTACATTTTCTTATTTACAATTAGGGCTCCTCAATTAATCGAATTTTAATCGTGATTACGATTTTGGCTCCAGACGATCTCAAAATTCATATAATCGAGGAAAAACGATTATTTGATTTCCGTTCTAAGATGCGTTGTTTTTTTTTTTTTTCTCTATGCTCTGTTGTGTTTTCCAAGGTTCTTACCCAGCATCTGTTTACAAAATAACATAACGTGGTGCCTCTGAACTTCAAAAGGGAAAAAAAATATCTAACAGATTTTTTTCGTCTTTCTCTTTTTCTCAGTCTGCTGCGACTTTGAAGACAGTGAAAATCAGTCAGATACTTCAACTGAATTAGTGGTGAAATTAAATCAAAGTCAGCAAAATAATGAGAAACTCGTTATATACACCAGATTCAAACTTTTACTTACAGTTTAGAAGTGTCCATGTGTTTTTTCACACTTAAGCTCCTGGACAAAAGGCTCAGAGCAATATCTGAACGATTCATGGTCACACTTCAAAAGCCGTCATGGACATTCATCTTCCCCATCAGCTTCTTTTACAGACTCGCAATAAAATATTCTCGGTGAACAACATGAAGCATCCACCAGTTCAAATTTTCGAAGTTTTTTTTTTTTTTTTTTTTTTTTAACCAAACCCTAGACATATCTGTAACAATATGGTTAGTTGGTGGGACAGTAAAACACTAATAATAATAATTAATCTTTTCCGTCAGAGTATTTTTTGCATTCACTTTTTATGAATATGCTGAACTTTGTCTCCCAAGTGTAAAAACATTTTGCCATCTGTTTTCCAAATATCTCTATTTTTCTACTTTGTATTTTTATGTGCAAACTATAAATGTGAATAATAAAAGCTGGATGGACAGTTATCGCAATAAATATCAAGGCAATATTTTAAAAAGAACACAATGTAAATAAATGATGTGTTTAAGAAAAAAAGCAACAAGACAAAATTACACAAATCAAAAGCAATGGAAAAGATGCACCAAGACAAAATGTGAACATGTGATTATAGTCATAATTTGGAGCAAACATGGGCCAAGGACCAGCCATTTGTCAAAAAATGTGAGAAATTGGGGGGTAGATTTCAATTCACCGCTGTATTCACTCTGATATCCTCCTGGAGTGATGGATGGTAACTTCTGTTTGGACAAATAAAAGAATATCTACTTTACACAAACTATTGAAAACTTCTACCATGATGTCTTTTACTCAGCTGAAAAATAAGTACAGCATTCAACAACAGGATTTTTTGAAACTTTGTTACAAAAGACACAATCCTTCAGTGCCAAAGTATTTCACATTTGGAGACAGCTTTTTTTTTTTTTTTTTTTTTTTAACAGAAATATCCTTACAGGGTATAACACCACAAACACCTATTTTCTAAAATGCTCATGGGAGAGAGAACTTAATGTTGAAATTACAGATTAGGGCGGGGACATGCATGGAAGAATGCAAAAGCATTGAGTGTGTATAATCGAGTGAGAACCATGCAGCTTAAGCTCCTGCATATGTTGCACCCTCAAAGAGTCACAGCTCCGTTCTCTTTGTGGCGACTTTATTGTCCACAGTTCTGGTGCTGGAGTTTATATTACACATCTAATTTTAATTTTCTAACTCTCATTTTTTTCTATACAGCTCTCTTCTTTTTCACGCTCACTGATGACATCATTAACTCGTGTGAACTCTAACCTTTTGACAGTATCAAGAGAAATTCACAGAAAATGACTCCAAATAATTATACCATGACATAAGAATATACTTCTTTCTTTCTTTCTTTCTTTCTTTCTTTCTTTCAACAGGGACAGTGCACAATTAACTTTAAAAAGGAGAGATATACAGTACCAGGTTGTAGTACTAGTGCTAATTTCCACCTGTAGTCCCTGTGCAGGCTGATGTTATCATTAAAAAAACAGACATTAATGGAAACTAAGACATACACAAAGCAATAAAAAAATACATTTCTACAACTCCATCCATATAAAGAATTAATTCACATGCAAACATTTACTCTTATTCCTCCCAGTACTATTTACTATAAGTTTATCCTTTCACAGATTAATAAATTATTTCAAACATTTCTAGGTCACAACACATATGGTCATGTATGTCCCTCCCAGCGTCTTAAATTCAACTCCAGTTCATCTCCATTGTGTAAAATTGAAACTAGTCTCACACATAATTTTTGGCAGTGTAGGAAAGTACAGCAGTTTTGGCAGGTCATAGGACAGGAAATGAATAAGATTCTATCTGATAACGGAAATAAGAACCACTTATATTTGTTACTTGTCATATCAGATTTGTCCATCATTGACAAATTTACACTGCACTGATAGGTTAATGGGCTAATCTAAATTGCCCAAAGGTGTGAATGTGAGAGTGATTGTTTGTCTCTATATGTCAGCCCTG
>JAQQZY010000015.1:5256578-5267145 GCA_030068375.1 Ostorhinchus rueppellii
ACTGTAATCAGATTACAGGTATTGTCTATAAATGATACATTTGATTCAACGACAGGGCATATGGAACATTAAAAAAGCACGACTGTTGGATGGGAGTCACAATAAGCTTGGCGGAGGTCTGCGCTCTCAGTGCTTTTCTAGTTGATGATTGTGTTTGGGGGGTTTTGGCATAAAGTTTTATTTTCAGGATCATCTGGAGTGGTAGATATTTTAATTGGAGAAAAGGAGTTTAAACATAAACTGTGCCACATCACTATTTTAAAAAAATCAACAAAGTAGCTGTGTCATTATAGCCCCTGTACAAATATTTATAATTATAGCTGTGTTTCCATAATGCTTTTCATGTGTATTTTGAAGTTCTCTATTAGAAAACAGCAAGATTCTAAAAGTAGTAATATGTAGTAATTCTAAAAGTAATAACTTTGAGACAAAGGAAGTGTTCAAAATGCTACTGATCGCTCACTCTAACGTCTGCATCTTGTTACTTCAAAGCTGTTTCCACAAATGCATTTTCTTTGTATTTTGAAGGAGCAAATCAGAACATTTTTATGGAAACAGCACACTTTTGCAGTTTTCCAATTTTTCCCAAAGTGGCACATTGGATTAGATTAGATTAGATTGGATTGGACTTTACTGATACCTTGGGCAGAAGCCCTCAACAAATTAAGGTTCCAGTAGAAGCACACCAAATGTACACGAAATAAATTTTACAAGACAGAAAGGAAAGAAAATACTGCTACTACTACTAAGAACACGAGCGCTCAGTGAGTGCAAACCTCCGCCAAGGTTATGATGTCATGATGTCAAAACCGCTATCTGGATCATGACCCAAAATGAATGGGAATATCCTTTGGTGATTCTCTATCACTGGTGAAAATTTCAAGAAAATCCCTCCAGTAGCTTTTCTGTAAAGTTGCTAACAAACACACAGGCAAACAAATAAACACCGGCAAAAACATAACCTCCTTGGCGGAGGTAATAATAATAATAGTAAAGTATTTATGGCATTGGTTTCCCCAATGTCTTTCCAGATATTTCCATAAAGTGTGAAAACATGTCTGGTAGCACAGCCGCTAATGTGGACTCATCTATGAAAACAACATTACTGCAACTTTAGCTCATAAACAGAACAGAATGCTCTACTTCTTCTCTTTTATTATAGCCACATGTGATGGAGCCTCAACCAATTAATCTAAATATACCTAATTAACAATTAGTTTTTCCTCTGTCTTTTTCTTTTTTGTGCAACATTTCCAAAAGTTTGCTGCAAATTTACTTGAGATTTTACAGAATTTTTACTGCGTATTTCTGTCGTTTTAGAAATATTAAAGTATTTTAATTACAGGGTAATTGAACGACAAGCAGAACTAAACAATAAAAGGCATCTACTAAGAGGGTTGAAAGGCTGCAATACATGCTGTGCAGCAGAACAGTTGTGTCCATGTTTCTCTCTGTCAGTAAAAATGTTGTTAGTCACACTGAGCAACTGCTTGTGTGTAGTCATTTTCCAGTGGGCTGCCTCAGCAGGTCAAATGTGGTTACTTTGGCATTTGTGATGCAACTGCTAAAAGGGTAAACAGACGTGCATGCTTAATGGGTGGAAGAGCTTCTTTCATAAGCCAAATGGAAGTGATGTATTTCTGCACAAACACATCTGGGACCAGGCTCAGTTCATTAGTATTCATCTTTGTGAAAAATGTGGGATTTTTTTGCAATTATAAGTTACATTTGAAAGATTGAAATAGAAAGCAAATGATTGCCCTTATTACACGATTTGTTGTGTGTGACCTACCCAAAATGAATTGACCTTAACTCCTACAACACACACAGCCTTTTCTTCTGTGACATTCCTACAAGGACGGCAGCGCTCATGTGCAGCTCGCAGACTCACTAAGTTTATTCTTTAATCAGATGTATATGCTTGACTGATTATCCACTCTGCGGCAGTTCTGCACCCCATTCTTCTGCGAATGCTTGTTCCCGTTTGCTGAGCGATGATTATAGTAATGATGGTTGTCAAGATGATGAGTGTGATGATGATTGACACCCTGTTCCCTCCACCCTCAGACTGCCAGAAGACAGTGAGCAGTGTGAGAGCCTTATCCCTCTACACACCATCTCCCCACATGAAGGAAGCTTCTGTTCATGATCCAACAAACACAAAGTAAATATTCACTCAGTCTGCTCTTGTGAATGGGTCTGTGTGTAAATGTGATAGCACATTAATCATGCAGGTTGTTTAAATCTTGTACCACTTCTTCTTCTACTCTGGTTGATTCTGTAGCAAAGAGTTTGTTAAACTACAACAGCAGGAATTGTTGAGGACGAGTTAACACCACCACATGCAAACATGGACTCCTGGAACATTATTGGCTGACAAATTTTTAGTGAGAAGTTCAACTGAAATCTGTCGGATCCAAGCCTGATTTTCCACTTGATTGCTACCTGGTGTCCTGAAATCAGGGGTTGATCATGGGGGTCGCTAACCATAGACACACTGTACTTACTTCATATGTAACTGACCTATTAGTGTTGTGTTCAAAGGCAAAGTCTGTAACATTTTCCTTAAAAAAGTATAAGATAAGATGTATTTGTCACATGCACAATTATACATAGTACAGTACGCAGTGAAATGTGTTTTGTACCTGCATCCAGTTTCAATACAAAAATTAAAAATAAGGGTTCAATAAAAACAAGAGGTACAATAGAAAAATAAAGTACAGAAATATCTTATCTTATCTTATCTAAGCAGAAGGAACACTGTTATATGCTATATAAGGTGCTTTGTAAAAAGGTGCCAGAATGTAGTGCAGTGTCCAGTTTAAAGCTCAGAGTTGAGCAAACAAATGGCCAGAGGGAAGAAACTCTTTCTCATCCTCAGTTGCAGTCTTTATGCAGCGATAGTGTCTGCCTGATGGCAACAGAGAGAATAGAGTTTCCAGGGTGGCTAGACTGCCTCAGGATCTTCCCAGCACTGGACCTACATCTCTGGATGTAAATACTCTGCGGGTGGGGGAGGGTGGAGCTAATGGTTTGCTCAGCTGAACGGACCACCCTTTTGAGGGCCAAGAAGTACTGTTTGGTACAGCTGCCCATCCAGGTGGTGATGCTCCTGCACAGGTGGTGCAAGTGTAAAGGTGTATCAGATATATTATCCCTTCTGACCCTCTGTGAATGTATTTACCTGCAGACTCCCTTTTCCTCATGTTCTTCTGTGTACAGAACATTTCTGGCCTTCTGGTATTATTATTATTATTGTTATTATTATTATTAAGTTTATATTTCCAAACGCAGCATCAGACAGCAGATGTGTGGTAGAACAATACATTAATAGCATGACTACTCGTACCGCTCGCTCCTCCTCCTGCATTTCTCACTTACTGCACAGTTCTGTCTGAGACCAAAGCAATCACAGACATTTCAGACTCTGGTAGACAGACACACACAGCAGGAATGAGGACACTTGAGCTTTGCTGTATTTTGATTCTAAAACATTTGTGCAAAGCTGTGGGTGTCTTTGTTTAGGGTTTAGAATGTCAATGCTGTGCCGTAATTAGGAAATGATGTTTTTGTTTTCTATTCCAGAGCTTTTTTCTCATCATGTCACTCACTCTCCACATTTAGTCTTTTGCTCACTCAACCACCTCTCATTCCCTATGGGAAGAGGAGGAAGACTTTAAACAACAGGGTTCTCCCCAGAAATGTATAGTATCCTGGCACACCCCCCTCCCCGGAAGAAAGTCTTGCACTAAAATCTCGTGATAGACATAACTCAGTGAGATTTCAAAGGAAACTCAACATGGTGCTGGAAAATTGAGCACATGCCTGCAAACCTGATGGATTTCGGTAGATTTTAGCAAAATTATTGGGGGGAAAAAAGAAAAAAAAAAAAACGCCCTAAATTCCATCGTCTGGGGAGAACCCTGAACATAAATGTTATATACTTGGCCTTAAAAGTTGAACCTGGGTCTTGCTAGCTAAGATGTCAGGAAAAATGTGATCTGCCTACACAGTCTGAGAAATCCTATTGACAGAATGTGTGTGTTATGAACAAGGTTCTAGTACAGAGTAAATGTATGGAGCACATCCATTTTTGTAACTTCTTTAATGAGATATCGTTGATTAATCAATAGTGCAGTTCGTCGTGCAATTAAGTGTGATACTGATTTTAGGTCATATTGTCCTGGTGTTTGATGATGGTAGAGAGAACATTGGATTTATTCCTTGTAATGTTTTGGATTGGTGAACAGACAGCCGTTTGCTGTTCTGGTTTCATCTTAACGAAGCGTTCGTCCAACATCTCCCACTGACCACAAGTAGACAAACATTAACGCAGCCTCGTGACAGGACACACGTGTTTGCCAATAGAACAGATGCTGAATATGTGTGTGTGTGTGTGTGAACAGATGTCAAGCATTTGTCAGACACCCCTCAGTATTTGGACATGTTGATGAGCAGGGCAGGATGATCATCACGTAAATATTAAGACCACAGATTGGCCACCCACTCCACTAATGTCTGCAGCTCACCCTGAGCAGTCGCCTGTTTCTTCACTGTTCTGAGGTGCACTCAGGCTTTCCTTCATCTGCCTCCTAAAGTAATTGCCAGCGGGAGTAGACAGAGATTTTAAACTCAGCATGTGGTTTCTTATAGAGGAGCTGGTGCCAAATGGAAACTGTGCAGTTTAAGACCGATTTAAGACCTGTCTGCAGGGCATGGAAGTCTAAAAGAGGAACATTAGTCAGTCACCTGGAACTAATGAGCGTTATATCACTTATCTTTTGACTGTTTTTCATTTTATTATACATGGTCTAAAGCAGTGTATGACTTTCATTACATTTTTTTTTAATTTATTTATTTTTTTCAAATTTGTAAAAGCCGAGTTAATAGCCTTATTATCAGTAATCCATTAGTCTTTCTGTGTTATACACCTGAATCACTTCTCTCATGGTGAACAACTTTGAAGATGACTCCATCATAACCACAGTCCTCTTCTTTACATAACAAACCAAAATGTCACTCAGTCCTTTTTGGAAATTTTGTCCCAACATGCGTTGTGAGAATGGCGACCAAACGAAAGTGGTTTCTCACAGATTCAGCAAGAAAACGTCAGTCCACCAGGGTTGTTTTAACAAATGAGTATAGTCAGAGGATAGAGGTAAAGGAGACATTTGGGGTCAGCACTCACGAAGACACAGTGAAGTGAAATTGCTGCTGTATGAATTCCCACAATGCACTTGCAACAACATTTTTTTCCGGTTTGTTATGTAAATAAGCAAACTGTATTTAAGATGGAGTCATCTTCAAAGTTCATCATGAGGGAAGTGATTCAGGTGCGTAAGCGCGGAAAGATGAATGGATTAGAGATAACAAGAAAAGCACTCGGAGAGCGCAGACCTGCATAGGCAGCTCAGCGCCGTCATGCCCTATCTCTCAATGATAAAGAAACCTTTAAAAAAGTCCTGGATCCAGACAGTGATCTGGATTACCGC
The DNA here is from genome assembly GCA_030068375.1 of Ostorhinchus rueppellii. Classification (NCBI taxonomy): domain Eukaryota; kingdom Metazoa; phylum Chordata; class Actinopteri; order Kurtiformes; family Apogonidae; genus Ostorhinchus; species Ostorhinchus rueppellii. Next base: position 5,262,071 of record JAQQZY010000015.1, read on the forward strand.
CACAATTTAATCACTTGTTCCTCGTCCCATTTCTAACAATTCCTGAAAATTTCATCCAAATCTGTTCAGAACTTTTCCAGTTATTTTGAACACACAGACAAGCAGATAAACGCTGGCAAAAACAGAACCTCCTTGGTTCTGTAATTCTAGAGGTAATTAGGCTATCGCTCAGGTTTTCCAAATTTGCACAAAAATTTGTGATGAAAGTCGTACGCTGTTTTAAACGTCATTTAAGACTGGGGACAAGCCTCTAGAGATGAATTAGGCATTTATACTCCTAAAATCTAAAATCCGATCTGAATGTTAGAATGTTAGGCCTTAAATAGTCAGTGCTGAATATTCAGGCCGCTCTTCAACTTCCCTTCACATGGCTCTGCCTTTTTTTTTCCATTTTCTGAAAGCCAGTACCATCAGATACTGTGAGGTCTTTACTCAGGTACCAAGCGAGATAAAGCGATACTAAAATGTGGTATAAAACCATGTAGATCAGACTGATTCAGAACAATCACTACATCATGCTGCAGCACAGGACAAAATTGAATATCCAAGCCAGATATTGATTCATCTGTCCTAATGAATCGATGCTGGATTAGACCTCTTAAAAACTATATTCTTGCTTGTAAAAATCTTACATTTCATGAGCCAGCATTAATAGGATTTTAAAAGTTAGATTTTACAGTTGCGAGGTGTAGATCAGTGGGGATGACACCACAGCGGCTGTTAAGTCTGATTCCATGGCACTGTGAGACGTACTTACAGGACCAAGCAGCCATTAGTGGCAGAGCTTGTATGCTCTTTTAGTATCCCTTCCATCTTGAATATGGCACCAGTTAGGCTTCAGCTGGGCCTAAATTAGTTCATTTAACTCAAATACATTGATAAGTTTCCATAGTCTGTGTTTATCTCGAGTGGGTTGTGTCTTAAATACTGTTTCAGCTCCTGGTCTGTTTACAGCAGTACATTACTTCATGCAGTGTGTTGATGCAAATGATTATTATATTTACCTTCACCTGAACTGGACAGAACAGATGCAGAGCTGACATCAAAACACAAAGTTAGTGCTAGACTTTTTCCTCATTTAAGACCTGTGAGTTTACATATCGATGTTACCCAATTCTTCTGCTCTTCATCATCACATATAGAGCGGTAGAATGATTGGCTGTGTTTTATGGGACACAGTCCTGCAGAAAACTGAATAAAGAATGAACAGGAACAGAGCCACAAACATGAAACAATATCATGGCTTCAGAAGTGGTTATACTACTATTATAGCAGAAGAACGTTGTAACAAAATGACATGAATCACAGTTCAAACTTTTTTCTCTTCATTTCACCAATTTTTTACAATTCAATTCAAAGCCCTTTATTTATCCGTTAGGAACTTCATTTGCAGGTGGAGCATCAAAAACAGACACGAAAAAATACACAGAACATAAAACCTGTCAATTTAATACTGGTAAATGCAAAATAAACACTTTGGTCAATACAATATTATCTCATCAGGTTGTTGTGTAAAGATTTGTCATGGGCCGGCATGTGGATCTGAGCTGTGTGTGTTTATTTGGATGTCCAATTGCGAAGTTTGATATTTAACATCTAACTGCTCTTTTTTTCATTTTGTTTTTCTCTCTTCAAGGTGCCGACTGTGGATCTGATGAACTGACAATCTGGAAGCTTTCAGAGACATTGAACAACCCTAGTGCCTCCAATTACAACTATTTATTTTCTACAGTGTTCCAAGGACCCACACATTCCTTACAAGCCTTTTTTTTTTTTTTTTTTTTTTTCTTGTCACATTTCAATTATCAGACACTTTTTCTTGGTGATACGTTTGTTTATAAAGCATCATGATGGGACTGAAGGTGCTGGATGTCGTTGCATTATCAATGATTCTTACAGAGTTGGTTTGACTAAACCGAACAGTACCTGAACGCATCACTGCCAAAGGTCTAAAGGCTGTGTTTGAATCAACTCAAAGTCTTCCTTCGTGTTTTTCAGGAAGGTGACTTTTGTCCGGTGGCTCTTTTGATGCCTTGCTGCTTGTCTGTCAACTGTCGACACATTTTCACGAACGACAGTCTGATTTTGAACTGTTTCTGGAGTCGACAGTCCTCGACTTGTATATTGTCTGAAACCGGTGCTGTCACTAATTTCAGCCTGTGCATCTGTAGGAACTGGTACCATCTGGAGTGTCATCACAGTAACGTTCGCTGTCACAGGGATTCATCACAGCTTCATCATCTCCACTCTTGCTTTACACTTGAGCAAGGTGACATGCCTAATGTGATCAGCTGCTGTTGTCTATACAGCATTGTTTGCAACAAATAGGACGTGGTACCCAGCCTGGGCAGTGCGGGTAATGACCAGACTGTTCAGACTCAGCTCTGGAGGAACAAATATCCCTTGGCCGTTGCATCTGGCATCAGTGTCCAATTGATATGAAGATGAATGCGTCTACACTACACATTTTAGAGACCAGCAGTTCACTTCGTACCGTTCATCTGACAGTGCTGGATCATGAAGATGAATTATGATCGGCATTTCTCAGCATTTGAATATAATTTTGCCAAGCCTCCTTCGTTTCTAAGCTACAAAAAGCCTTGTTGCAATACCGTCGGTGTATATACTGTGCACAGTAAAGCATTAATGGACTATTGATGTTTTTGTTGTGAAGTTCAGATTACCACTACAGATTCTGATGGTTGTCATTTTAATTTTATGTATCACTGTAAATTGTGTTGGCATACATTTAGGGCTGGTTGATACAGCAAAAAAATATAATCGTGTTGAGATTGTTCATATTGGGCAGTATCTTATCACAATGCACGTGGAATCATTGTTTGTTTTTATTTTAAAGCCAGGTATTTGGTGAAAGTTACAAAAGCTAGACGGTTCCAATCAGACAGAAGTAGAACATTCAAAACGATCATCATGATAAAACGTTTATTCAAGGAAAATAATGTAAAAACTCTGTTGTGTTCTTACATAATTTTACATTGTAAGAAAAACACGTTGAAAATATATATATTTATTTTTGGTGACAGTTTAAAAAAAAAAAAAAAAAAAAAGGCAAAAGAAAAATTTATATTGCAATAAATAATCAATATTGTGATAATTACCATGGTCATTCTCTCATCGTCTCTCTTCAGCTCACAGGAAAATTCTCTTCCTTGTAACAGATTGATTGGATGCTTCTACATGATCCTGTTTCCCCCAAAATATCTAATTTTATTTGCATTTCCTTTAGTAGCTTCAGCATCTGTTGTAATGGAGGATGTAAAAACACTACAGTTGAAGGTAAAATGTGGATGTTATCCTACTGGTCCTTTTAAATGTCCAATGTGCTGACGTCTTTATGGAGTGTTGTGATTGCACTCACCATTGACTGGACAAAGTGGTGAAGGTAATAAATAACCTGCCTGTGCGGAGAAGTGAACAGGTTGAGCACTTTAAGTGACAAACTTGTCTAGTTCATGTTGGTTATTGCACTTACTAGCTGTGATTTTTGCCAGTCAGTACTACCGTCTGTCTCACAGGTATAAAATCTTTTCAGTTTACATGTAATATTTACTTTCAGAAAAGAGTTTTTAAATTAAGTAATTAAAAAAGTCCTTCACGGTTTATCAGTGGTGCTTGTGGAATCACAGAATATATTGTTTCTTTCTCAGGTTTAAAGGTTTTCCTTTTTCTTTTAAGTGTCTTTAAATAAGTTGTGAGATTTCATGGAAGGCTGTGAGCGTAATTTTCTCTTATTCATTTCCTTTTTCTTATTCTGTTTTCATATTTACACTGCACTATTAAAACATCTTTTTCAACTTGTGTTCAATGGTCTTATTCATTAAATTCCTTTAAGATGGTATGTCTGTAGAAATGTAGAACGCGTACTTGTTCTTACATTTGACAGTAATTTACATGTCTCTCCTGACTATATTTGCTTGAGGATGCCTTGTATCTACACTCAAAGCTGAAAAGTTGAAGCTGGATTAGACGAGTTCCTTGAATTGCCAATTGAGTCCCGCTCCAAAGCCAAGTCCATTTCCATAGAACCTCACATTACAGCAGAAATATACATATTTACAACCTTTAACTGGAAAAACTGGGTTTAATTGCTTATTTCCTTATACATACACCTGGACAAAAGCTTATTTTTTCTTCCTATATCTCACTTTTTTAAGTTCAGAATCAGAATTGCCTTTATTGTCATTGTAACATGCATCACAATGATATTTGTGTGCTCTACCAAGGGGTTCTTGCATCAATTGTGCTAAAAAGTGTCAGCCGGTACAATTAGTAACAACTTAAAATATTACACTTTATAATCAAAATTTAAAAAAGCATGCATACGCTATATACACACACCCATATAAATACATATTCACACACACAGGATATATAGTGTAAAGTGACAGTGTGATAAGAAATGTTATATAAAATATAAAGTGGAAGTCTAAAAGTATATACGCATTAAGGTATAAAAATGCAAAACACCATTAAATATAAGGTAAATGAAGTAAAAAGTCTAGAACAACGATAAACTGTAGAGTATGGATAATAAATGTCAGACCTGAGTTGTGTTTCTGTTGAACATTACACAGAGAAAAATGTGGAGGACATGATGTTCCAAAATACAGTTTAGTTTATGTCTTTGTGTTCAATGCAGTGATTGCTTTCAGGTTCCTAAACCTTTCTGTTCTTGTTTTGTGTGTTCTAAACCGTCCACCTGAAGGTAGTAGGTCAAACAGGTGGTTAATGGGATGGGAGGAGTCCTTAACGATGCTGAGAGCCCTGCGAATGTAGCGGGCACTAGCACTATCCTCCAGTCTGGGGAAAGGGCCTCCGATAATCCTCTGGGCGGTGGTGATCACTCTCTACAGCGCCGTGCACCCTGCGTACCAAGTTGGAACGCAGTACGCCAGGATGCTTTCAATGGTGGCTCTGTAGAACAGCACCAGCAGCTTCTCCTCCAGGTGGTTTCTCCTGAGCACCTTCAGGAAGTGAAGTCTCTGCTGGGCTTTCTTAACCAGAGCTGTTGTGTTTTCAGACCAGGAGAGGTTCTCAGAGAGCTGTAGTCCCAG
>JAQQZY010000015.1:5376508-5390175 GCA_030068375.1 Ostorhinchus rueppellii
CACTGCAGTTAGAGTTCAATAACCTGTTCCAGCTCAAACATTAGTAACCACTGCAGGATTTACCCATGGAAGGATCGGAACTATTTACTGACTTAAATCCAGTGAATGTCTCTTGTGATCAGAACCAAAGGTGGTGCAGTCAAATATTGCATGTACGACTTTTTTTTTTTTTTTTTTTGGCCAAACAGTGTATTTATTTTTCCTTCAGTTCTTGGTTATCTTTCTGGCTTACCAAAAATCAATAAACTACAGTGCACAGACGTAAAATGTACCAGTAATGTGTTTACTTAGTTTTTCTGTGGCAGAGGAAGGAAATGATGCCTTAAAAATGGTTCCTACAGGTGTCCTTGTTTTAGTAGCTTATTTACACACCTGTTCGTATAAAAGCAGTGTTAAACACAATAATAAAATAACACTTTGGCAGTTGTGCATGGGTAAAAGGTGAGAAAAGGCCATTCACAAAGGCATTAAATACAAAGTTAACAACCCCTTCTAACCTTTTACCCTTTCATGCACAGTGGTCACTCCAGTGGCCATCTTTTCTGAAGATGTCTTAGCAAAAGTACGCGATGTATTCTGGGTATCCCTTACTCACAAGGGTGGTGCTGGAAAATCTCAATATTGAGGGCGATTCAGCCCTGAAACTTCTCCCTCAACTTGACGTTCTTAGAATTGGGACAGCACTTGCCCTTTGCGGGAGCGCGCATTTTTGAGACTGAGGGTTGAGATTGAGGGTTAAGGGGGGAATTGGGATTCGGCCTTAGAATATGTTAAAATGTTTGAAAACATCAGATTAGCAGCAAAAAAAATTCTCATAATTATCATAATTGTATTATAAGCACCTTTGTCGAGATTTTTTTCTTCCTTAGGCATGAAAAACACAATGTGATCGAGTTTTTTTTCTTCGTGTAATTACAAAACTGTCCACTCAGGTACACCATGCATTTAATTTTTGAAGCAAAGAAAGATGTATTTAAAACCCAATAGCAGAAAGTGATATGATAGAAATTTAATAAAAGCATTTTTAATGCCGCTTATCTGATGTTTTCTCACATTTTAACATATTCTAATACTAGTTATTACTGACTTCATGGAGATAATATGCAAAAAATAAACAAAAACACAAACAAACAAACCATTAATTACACTCTGACAATATTAACAATTGATTTACACTAAAACATGTCACTGTGGTTCAGGTTTATCAAGAACAGTAAAGTTACAGTAATAGTATGAATGTCAGTGTATGGGATGATCCACTGTGTTGGCTGATATGGAACTAAAACAACAAAATTGTTATATCTTTGATTTTTCTGCTCTTTTCTTTCTGTGTTTCATCCCTGTTCTGACCCTGTTTTTTCTATTCTCTGCTCTGTTCCTGCTCTGTCCTCACTCCTGACTCCGCCCCTTTACCTTTGCCCTGATTAATGATTCATTGCACCTGGTGAGCTCAGCTGAGCCTCATCACTTGCACAGTATTTAACCCTTGTCTCAGTCTGCAAATCTCCACCAGATAGTCCAGTGCCTAGCCTCGTGTTGACCTGCTATCCTGCGTTTCTTCTTCCTGATTCCTGCTCGCGTTTGACCTGATCTGTCTCGACCCTGCCTGCGAGCCTCTGACCCTGATCCCTGATTGTCTGACTATGTCTCCAGCCATCATCCTCTGTGCACCGACCGCCTTCGTCCGACCCATGAGTAGAGTTCCATCCCTGTATACCGACCTGTGTTCCGTCCCTCGACCCAGTCCTCGTCTCAGCCCCATGTGTACCGGCCACAGACCGACCCCAACCAAGCCCCAGCCCAGCCCCTTTGGGACGCGCTGGATCCCTGGTTCTGCTCCAGGAGGAGCAGAATTGAAGTCTTGTTTATTGGACTTTTCATACTCAGTGTAGTGCTTGGTGTGTTCTGTGATTTCCTTGTGGAAGTCAATAAACCTGTTGGAACTGATCATATTGAGTGTTTCCTGCACTTGGATTCAGACCCAGTACATAACAAAAATACACGGATATACAAGAGAACAGCTTTGAATAACTGTCCACTGTAGTGACCACTATGTATGAAAGGGTTAAGCTCAATAGGATCTCCAGTGGACCATTAAAATAATGACATCATAACATATACATAATGTCCAAACAGTGAAAAATGGAATTACATTACAGCTACAAACTATTCTTTAAAACAACATGAACAACCTGAAAAAAGTGCAATTTTAACAATATGATCCCAGTTTATCATTTACACATGGACATTAAAACTTACAGATCACAGTGGATCTACACATGCACAAAACATTTAGTAACAGGCAGAATATTGTTAAAACTACACTTACTTCTCTTATATTTCCTATTGGTCATATTTGTTCAGGTTATTCATATTTCTTGTGAAAGCATGATTACCTCTACCAACGAGGTTATGTTTTTCCCGGCGTTTATTTGTTTGTTTGTCTCTGTGTGTGTGTGTGTGTGTGTGTGTGTGTGTGTGTGTGTGTGTCTGTCTGTCTGTCTGTTTGTCAGCAACTCTACAGAAAAACTACTGGACAGATTTTCTTGAAATTTTCACCACGTTCACTGTAAAATCACATCTGGAGCCTCTGATTGAGCTAAAACAAGAGTCACACACACAGAAACACAAGACAACATCCTTCATGTTGTATAAGTACTGAAATAGTTTATTTTTTCCTTTTTCTTTTACATAAAACAAAGAATATGGGTCATATACAGTTTTTAATTCATAGTGCTACTGTAAGGTGACTGTCACACAAGAACATCACTGTTATTATTGGCTGTTAAAAAACATTTTAAAGGAGAATTACTGTCATAGTGAGTAACAATATGTGCAATAACTAGTAAATTACACTCATCAGTGCTGAGTACAAATACAGGGTTAGAGTAAATGTTAGAAAAATACAATACTCTTGTGAGAGTGACGCTCTTTATTATGTGAGCCATTTGAAAAACACAGACACCATGCTCCATCTACCCGTATCAGTACAGCCAATCTGTTCCCTGATCCATGAACGCCTCTACTCACCTGTGTACGCTACATATCTTCATTTATTACAGCTGCGTGTTGCTACTGGTTTGCAGTTTTTCACATCACCTTCGACATACACATGTAGCAAGTGAGCAAAGACTTGAAACAGAGGTAAATAACATGACGTGATTAGTGAGATTGTGCAACATGACAGTGTTTCATATGTAGCTCTACATCACGTGAAACTGTAAACTAGTGTCTCAAAAGAATATGGCTATAGTCACCATGACAAATCTTGATATGTAGATTTACTTGCATTCATTTTCTGTATATATGTGTAGCTCAGAGCAGTGTTTGGCAATATGTGTTTTGGCAAAAAATCTACACATGAAAGGCAGGGGACATGACAAAGATGTGAGAGAGGAAACATTGCAAAGCAGCTAAAATTGTCAAAAATGTCAGGATGCATTCATAACACCGAAAAACATTACTAATAATCATAAAGGACACATCATACAGAATAGAGAAACTGAGCAATCATGGTATATCTGGTATATCTTACAGTTCAATGTACAGACAGAAACTGACGAGGAAAAATATTGAGTATAGTTAAACCATTACATTGAAATGTCACCAGCTACAATGAAATGGTTCTAGTCGAAGTCGGTGTTAATCCACAGCATCTATCAGACAAGAAATCGTATTTTCCCTGAGCTAGCACAACGATGTTCACTATATCCCTACAAGGAGTGAATCACTAAGATTACATGCAAAACGCACAGGTTTGTCTTGATGTCATAACTGTGGGGAAATGTACGGAATGCAGAATGCAGTTCACATATGAAGAGTTTCATTTAAGGATTTCAACGCATGCACCGCTCTGGGTTCGTTCGGGTGCACTGCTACAAAGTTGGAATTGACAGGATTCGCTTGGCGGCCATTTTCCTCTTACGTCATTGTCAGAGTTTGAAGGTCAAGTGCGGTTATCAGAGGGATAATGTCACACTGCGCTGTTCAAGACGTACAAATGCAGGGGCTTGAAAATACACGCCTTTCTCCTGCAGGTCGTCTTTTCTCAGTCCAAACCAAAAAAACTTCATAGAAATATAGAAAACCTGATGCTATTTCCTCCAGCTGCTTCTGTGTGGAGCCGCAGAGCAAAGTAGGAAAAATCACATCCAGGTAGCGGCTTTTGGAATCTATAGTTTGATCGGTAATGACTGAATTTAACCGTCACCTGTGAGCAGTAAAAACATCCCATCATGAGGTAGATTCTCAACAGCCTGAAAACAGTGTCCTCAAAAAGGAACAGAGGTCTTCTGTCCTTTCACTGATATTACACTATACAGGAAGACAATTATGGAACTGTCCCCCAAGCCATGAAGTAAATGAAAAACAACTTTAAGAAACAAAAACCTTGTTATGCTTATTATGGTATGGTCATAATTCAAGAAGAAAACTATGCGTTTTGTGATGCATTAACTACTCACAAAAACTAATGTTAGTAGTGAATAGGGTTGTAAAGGGGTGGAAAATTTCAGGTACATTTCCACAAACTTTCTGGAAACTTTCAATGGGAAGTTAAGCTGGGGAATTTTGGAAATATTCCAAATTGCAAAATGTATATGGGAATTAATGGGAATTTATGGGAATTAACTGGACATTGGGGTCATTTAAACAAACTGTATCATATACAAACATAAACATTTTTGTTTTGTCATAAGCAAACATACATGTAAAGAATAATACAATTAAAAAACATGACATTTCAACTGATTAATTTGAGTAGAACTTTAGTTTTAATTCTTGAACAATCAATTATTTTAATGAACAACAAAAACGTGTAAGTAAAACCATTATAGTTTAAATATAATATTATAAAAAAATTATTTGACTTTATATAATCCACAGGCTCAATTGTGTGGCTTCGATAGTCTGGTGCTTTGGGCTCAAAAGTGTGGCCTCCAGGGTTTAATCAATCATCTGTGCATGTGATGGAGGAGTGCACAGTGCATGCAGGGGGCGTGGCCTCAATAGCCCTGCAGTAAGCAAGAGGAGTGTACTTACATTAAATCTGGTTGTTTTAGCCTAGATTATGCTACAATATATTTTCCCCAACTATATTTAAGTTCCCTGTTGAGAGCCAACCTTCAAATGTGTAAATTTCTTTTTCATTCCCATAAATTCCTGTTAATTCCCATAAATTCCCATGGAAAGTTTCCAAATTTGAAAATTCCCGGAATTTTGCAACCCTAGTAGTGAGCCACTTCCTAGCCACCGTTATTGTTTGATGGGGTTATATGATAGGAACTCTATGGTTTCATCCTAAAATCTCAACACATCCATTTGAGCACAGAGACGTTCAGTGTAGATTTAACTGTAATGTCATATTTTCACTGAGTTCAGAGCTGTTCTAGTGTTCATTAAGTTTATATGACACGATGGAACACACACAGATAACATCCAACACAGAAGCGTGTTCCAAATATTCTATCAGGTGAAAACACACCAGGACACCTGATCATATATTATGCAGTGACGTGATGATAATTTGTCAGAATCCCTGCATTTATACGACCTGAACACAGCAGAATAATAACACACAGCATTTCAGCTTTTAAATAATTGAATGGCAGTTGCCAACAGCATTTACCATTTGATAATTACAGCCACTTCACACTGAGTTCCACATCAGTATTTGTGCAGCTCTTCTAATAAAACTCTTCATACAGTAAGAATATCATCTTCATTTCTATGGATGGAGTAAGCCAGACAGGTGGTTGCATGCAGGTCATTCAAAATATTGTGACAGCAAAGTAAAAGAAAAAATCCAACAAGTTAGTGCACACTTTAAAGAATCACATTACTCAGTCAGGTATAGAGCTCATGAATGGCAATCAGTAGTTAGTGCTGTACAAAACAGATTTCCACAGTGGAAATCATAGATTTTTGTAATCTTGAGACTGTAAGGTTCCACCTGACGTTTTCCTCTAAACTGACATAAACTGACCATCTTCAAGTAACAACTGGTTAAATGTTCACACAGTATAACAGTATATGACTTGAAGAACATGCAGCCTGTGTTTTCCAGTGGGTGAGTGGACCTCAGCTGATGCCATTTTGAAGGTCTGCACTAATGCATAAAGAGCAAAGAACCTGCACTGGGCAGTGCTTTTAATATTTTAATGGAACGGAAATCAGTATCTTTCTAATGTAACAGTCACTTGAAATGCTAAAATCATAAATATTACTTTAGTTCTACAGACCACATGTAAATAAATATTAGCAAACTGTCAGTACTAAATGATCTCTAGGTAACATCTAGCACCCTATGGATCAAAAAATAAATGAATAAATAAAAGGTGATTGAAAACTGTCCAGATGTAGGTAAGGAGTTAGTGAGAACAGCTCCTTAGTGTGGGTCTTGTTCCAGCTTAGGTGTCTGTTATGGAAAAAATATGTTTTATTCAATAAACAGAAGCTCTGAAAGCCTAACGTGCAGAAAACAAAGCCTTCCATTTACCCTGAACTTTTATTAACAGGGGGTTAATTTAAAGATGGACCCCCAGACAGCTTCATTACAGGGTCCACATAAAACAAACACGTTGACTGATTCCTCAAGAAAAACACTGTTAGTGTTTCTAAAGTTAAGTGAAAATCTATGGGAGACAGGATGTTTGGAGGCAGCTTCTACTGGGTTGTTTCTGCATTTTCTTCACCTTCAGAGATGTTCCCTTATGGTTTTTACATAATCAGCTTCTGATGTCACAGTGAAGTTGACCTTCAACCTTTTTAAATATAGAACATCACTTCATTATTTTATCCTAATGCACCTTTGTGTAAAATTCAATTATAATGATCATATACATATCATATACATCTGTTATAGTCAATCTACATCATCCTTGAGTCTGGGTGAGCATTTGTGCCAAATTTGAAGAAATTCCCAAAAGACCTTCATGAAATATTATGGTCTGTAGCACCCTATAGCATAATAATTTCCTGAAAATGTAATAAAATTTGCACTTAACTCAATCAAAAATATAATAACTTCACTAATAATGTAATAAACTATTCTGATTTATATTGTAATAATATTTTTACCGAAAATCTAATACCTTATTACATTATTGGGGATTTTGTACATTTTCAGGTGGGTACATTATCTGTCAAGTTTGACATTACCAGTTTTGGGGGAAAAAAAGACTCACCTAAAAATGTAATAAATCCCCAATAATGTAATAAGGTATTAGATTATTGGAAAAAATGTCATTACATTACAGGGTTTTATTACATTTTTGATTGAGTTAAGTGCAACTTTTATTACATTTTCGAGCGTTATTACATTTTCAGGCAATTATTACATTATAAGGTGCTACATGGTCAGACTGAAGACTCTCCAAACATATGCAATCAATTAGTGATAGCAGTTGAAGGTGTTAGAAGTTGTTTTGTAATTTCGATCTGACTCTTATTTTTTCTAGATTGAATGACACAGCCTTTACCAGCGAGGATTAAAGCAGCTGATACTGTATGTGTGGCATGTAATGATTTTTATCTTAGAACTCAATATAGACTCTCTTTACCTCGATTTACTGAAGTGACCCATAAAGACGTGTTTTTCCATCACAGTCTCACAGCGGTTGGTAGCTGGGCCGCTGTGGCGCTACTTTGCCATGTTTCATTTTGAAAGATGTATTTTTGTCTGAGAACAAAAGGCAGAAATGAAGTCTCCACAGACAGAGGAGGTGTGCATTTGGAGAGTAAATTACCAGCACACAGCTAATGGAAATGGACTGCAGACCTCCAAAATGGCTTCCAGGAGATTTATGGCAACATCTGAATGACTGCTTGGTATCTCAACACGACACGAAGCGCAGGTGGAAGCCTACAATGCCAAGCTTACTTGTTGTCCAGTTCAGTTTCATCTTGCTTCACAGTGTCCCTAAAACTGTGGGATTCAGGAATCCTCCATGTGTGTGAGTGATAAATTCATCTGATTGCTTCATCCCTGGCCTCAGGTTGAACCGTTCAGCTTCAAAATAAACTCTGAAAAGCAAGATGTAAAGCGGAGTGAGACTGTGCAGCACAGGGACAAGCAAACAATGGCTGAAATGAAAAAGCTGCCGTTTAAAAGCACATATAGTTTCAGTTCACAGTTTCAGAAAACATTAAATCACACTGAATAAAACTGTATGGATCTACAAATGTAAAAACACTTTCCTTTGACGACTAAGCACCTTTGAGTGAAGCACTGGAGGATCTGGTTAAACTGTAAATCACAAGATTAATTTGAGGTTTGATTTCAGTGGAAGTTTTGTTTTAACGTGGTCCCCATAGACAAACACAGGAGTTCAGAAGTACACTGTAAACCCAGATTTTGATTCAACTCAAAGACATACGTTTATTTGACTTAAATGTGTCTAACTTATTGACATTACTTGTTAATTCTGAGTAAACTGTACTTTTTAATGGCCTATCTTATTGTAATTGTGTGTTTGAGTTCAAACAACTCAGTATCATTACGTTTTGCCTGTTACTAAGAGCAACACATTGACATCACCCATGTAGCTGCATTGCATTGTGGGTACTTGACATTTTACTCACTGTGTTCTGTTTCATGTGTAGGGGGCTCAAGGTGGGGCTTATGTTAACGTTTATTTATGTTAATATGTCTGTTTTACAATGTTTATTGGCCTTTTTATGTTTATTTTTATTAATACGACACCATTAGTCAAACCTGGAGGCAGAACAATAACAAACCTGTTGGTCACTATCATACTTTAGATCACATTGCTGTAATAATACCTGAGCCCTTTCAAAGTAAAAGTATTACTTAGAATTTGAAAATCTGAATACTGTATTTGTAATGGATAAGTGCAACAACACTACCCTTAATCAGTTTAACTCACCTCTGGGCTTACAACAAGAGGTTTGTGAAAACACACTCCTGACCCTCACTTAGGTAACCCCTGGCTTAAAATAAGTATCTTCACTAAATGCAACTTGGTTATTAGTACATTCAACTTAAAATTGAACAAAGTCCACTTCACTGATTAAATTCATGCTTTATTAAAAATGTTAAGGCCTTTATTTTTTAAAGTAGATTCTACTTCTCTGGGTTTACAGTGTATTGTGTAATATGTTACCAACACTGTAAACCCAGAGAAGTAGAATCTGCTTTAAAAAAAATCCAGGTAACTTGTTGCCTTTAAAAATTTGAAGTAATAAGGCATTAGTTTAATCAGTGAAGTGGACTTTGTTCAATGTATTGAGCCCAAAATGGAATGGAATAGAACTTTTAGGTTGAGTGTACAAATAACCGAGTTACATTAAGTGAAGTTACTTCGTTTAAGCCGTGGGTTTTCTAAGTGAGACTTGGAGCATATTTTCAGAAACCTCTTGTTGTAATCCTTGAGGTAAGTAAAACTGATTAAGGGTTATGTTATTGCACTATGTAGCACCCTATGATGTAATAATTTCTTGAAAATGTAATAAAATTTACACTTAACTCGATTGAAAATGTAATAAAACTCAATAATGTAATAACTTCACCAATAATGTAATAAAATATCCTAGCATAGCTCCTCCGGGACCAAACAGACGGGAAGATAGAAGCAACCAAGCACTTCCACGTTTTCCCTATTTAAATATGGCTACGTGGGTAATCACATGACCCAAGTTACAGTACACAAAATAAAACGTACCGATTTTCTATGCAATGGATAACTATATCATATGGCGGAATTACACTCGGGAGAACTTCGATATTGGCACAGTAATATCATCACTCCTGGGGAGAGGATTTTCCAGGAGGAAATAATCCAATCCAACTTTATTTATAAAGCACTTTAAAACAACCACAGTAGACCACAGTGTTGTACAGAACACTAGAAACACAATACAAATTATGAGAAACAATGAGCTATGCTAAGTGCTAACAAAGTACGGCCGCACACCAGGGCGACTGAGTTCACGCACAGAGATGAGAGAGGTATCGACTCATCTAAGATCAGGGAAGAGCATAGTTCAGTGTGGAAAACCGGTGGTGTGTTCCTTTAAACCTGTGGATAGTTATACCACACACACACACACACACACACACACACACACACACACACACACGCACGCACATACAGACACACACACACACACACACACACACACACACGCACATACAGACACACACATGCACACACGCACACACACACACGCAAACGCACATGCACACACACACACACATGCACACACACACACAGTACCGGTGCTGATGTACTTTACTAAAATGCAAATGGTGTTTGTGAAACTTGTATTAGTCGTGCGTTCAGTCACAGCCATTAAGATTTCTTTCAAACAAGCTGTGCTCAGTGGAAATGGACACACATTTTAGAATAACTTCTAATATTTTATGTGTAATTCTGATGCTACGTCAGAACAAGCTGCAGAGTCCCTCATCTGTATAGATGCCAGGAACAGTGACTATAAAGACATCCTGAACATGCTCCACAAGGACATGTGGAGAAGATTCTACACTTCCTCTTAATTTTCAGAATTGTGTGTAGTCAGAAATGCTTTGAACTTTGAACTTGTAATAAATGACAAGTAATTCAGTTTTCACTGATTCTTACTTTGGATCCTATATTCTTTTCTCTGCTGAAGATAATGTTCTTAAGTTGTCATGTACATTTCAGTGTTATTTGCTTTTCAAGGCTGCAGTTCCAAACTGGCATTATATGAAACTTTTATTTATTCATTCATTTTCTATACCCGCTTTATCCTCACTAGGGTCACGGGGATGAAAGTTTTAATTTGTGAATTAGTTTGACAAGTCAATCTCAGTCCCAATATCATAACCAAACTAAAACCCTAAAGAAGACGTACGTAGAATCCCAGCGAGGAGGAAGGATCCTTTTTGCGTGTGTTACAGGATAAACGCTGAAAAATACACTGTGCTTCGGTTTTTCATCATTCAATAAAGGGCACAGAATAGAAGTATTGAGCCCAAAGATTTCCAAAATATACCACTCAACAAATGATACGTTTCATGTTCAGTGTGTCTTACAGTTCGCAAGCTGAAGTCTTGACTGTTCTTTTTGTTGACTTGAAGTGGTTCTCGTTTTCGATTTGATATAGGTCATCTTCTTTGGTTCCATTTCACCTGAAACATTGAAAACAAAATCAGAGTTTTTCTGAGTTGTCAGCCTCAATTTAGTGTCCTGTGGGGAAGAGGAATCAGATGTGAAGTGAAGAGAACAGAGTGACACTGACTGATGTGACGTCCTCAAAGAGAACAATCTTATCATTTTCAACTCCAAGTGTCTGGAGAATTGAGTGGCATGAAAGAGAAAGAGCCTAACTACAAATGAAAACAGTGAGGAAAATAAAGCCTGGGTGCAGAATGAAGTGACAGATCAGGACGCTTACATCAGTCAGAACAAACGTCCCAAGAGAGACAAACATTTAAATATGCATTTCACCAGAAAAGCCTCCAGTCTGATGCAATGTCATTGCTGCGTCAGGGTCCATAAGGACATCCACTGTGGAAACTTGGTGAGAGATGGACACGCTCTTAGAACATGCAGCTTTGTTGTTTGACGCAGTGGTTTGAGTTATTCGTTATTAGTTAAGCGATTACATTTTTCACTGTAGGGTGCTGAGAACAAACAGTATTGTTAATACTTGAGTGCGAAGAATAAGAATAACGTCAATCTTTAGGAAACTTAGTCTACTCACAGTCAATAGAAACTTTGAGGTACAAATGTTTGCATATTTCTAATTGTAGGGGGGTTGTAATTATTTATTGTGGATTTTTTGATGACTTAGTGCTCGGGTAGTTGAGATGGTAGTTGTCATGTTGTCATGGTTCATTGCACATGGGATGGTCTGTTTGCAAATGTGGACCAAATACACAATGAGCTACAGTATACTCAGTGAGGATCTGCACAATCTGAGGATTGGTTTGGAAGGCCGATATAAAGGCCCTAAATAGACCACTATTGTTTGTCCGGTGAACGCCATCATGCCACGTCTATCACATAAACACCGTCTCCAGGCACTGGGCATAGTGGAGGTTGGTTTGAGCTACAGTCACATAGCCAGGCGTATGGGCTGTTCCCAACCCACAGTTGCTCCCCTGTCCTGCCTATTCTGCCTATATGAATCCAACTGAACACTTGTGGGACTATCTTGGTCATCAGGTGGCCAATCAGGCAGCAGCTGAGCCAGGCACTTGAGCAAGAATGGAATAGGATTCCACAGGACACCATCCGATACCTGGTCCGAAGCAACCGACGGATCACCACCTGCATCGAAGCAATCAGAGGCCACACCCACTTCTGACTGTTGTGACTTTGCATTCGACAGGTGGCGTTTTCTTTTGTTAAGTTTTTGTTTTGAAATTATTCTTGAAATTTTAAATTTTTGATTCTGTTTGCCAATATCCTAAACAAATTATTCATATGAAAAAATTCCAGTTTAGGGTTTCAAAATAAAAATTTTGTCGAAAAAAATGGTCTCAAAGTTTTCATTGACTGTGAGTGTACATATAATGAATCTCTGGGGTCCTTGAGTTTTTTTCATACCCAGGTTAAGTATTAACAAAACATTTGTCTGTATATCTATGCTGTCAGTACAAGGAATATGTCTTACAACTGTTTTGAATTAAAGGTACCCTATTGTTTTAACAGACTCCTTTTAACATGGATAAATTGTGAAACAATAAGAATATGTTGTGGAAAAAAAGCTGCTACTTCGTCAAACACACCTGGCTGAACACCCAAATATATGGTACCAGGGTTCTCTAACTCAGCGCCGCTATACTCATTTTCAAATTTAGGGCATTTGTTTTCCTATTTTCCCCCAATAATTTTGCTAAAATCTACTGAAATCTGTCGGGTTTGCAGGCACATGGTCTGTTTTCCAGTGCCATGATGTTTTTCCTTTGAAATCTTGCAGAGTTGCATCTATCGCGACTCTGGAAGCTCATATTTTCATTGGCTACACAAAAATGCAACCTACACCCACCATCCTTCCTGGTGAGTGAGTTCCTGCATGAAAGGTACACTGCAAAAAGTAAAACATTTAATCAACTTAAGAAATTTTCTTCAATAGGTCACACAGAAAAATATTAGTTGAGTGAAAGAAATTAAATTATATTGAATGTAATTTAATGCAATTTCATTTGGTTCACTCAACTATTTTTTTTTTCATGTGTGACCTATTGAAGAAATTTTTTTTTAACTGATTCAATGTTTTACTTTTTACAGTGTACTGTAAAGGCTGGGACTGTTGTAATGACACAACATGATCACTGCATCAGGAATCTACTGGACCAGCTGATGTACAGAAATGTGCTCTTAATTTGAGCCTTGTGAGTCTGTGACAGGTGTTTTTTTTTTAAGATACCTTGTGAAAATGCCATCGGGTGCTCTTTGAAAAAACATAAATAATAATTTGCATAACAGCATGTTCTTAGGATACGTCCTACTGGAAGGAAGCAGTGGCTGACTTTCAGGTATTCTTTCTTGAATTGATGTATGTGCCTAAGAATCCAGTCTAGGGGATTAGCCCGTAATGCATCTTATTTAGGACAAAATGCATTTACTTGCCAGTTTCAATTATCATTCATTCATTCATCTTCTATACCCGCTTTATCCTCACTAGGGTCACAGGGGTCGCATGGAGCCTATCCCAGC
>JAQQZY010000015.1:5398485-5412500 GCA_030068375.1 Ostorhinchus rueppellii
TCGACTACGAGACCCACCAGATCTCCTTCACCCACCTGGGGTCCAGTTCCTGGACCACCTTGGACCCGTGTGTGAAGGAGGAACAATCGCACATTTGTGTACCTGGGTTTGTTGTTAATAACTCTGGTTATTTAATAAACCCTTTAAACTTTTACATCTGTCTCTGGTCTCGCTTCTGGGTTCACCTCTGGCACCTTACAGATTATATTGAATTTCACCCATTATAAGTAAATGGGGAAAAGAGATTTTAAAAATTCATAAAAATTTTAACTTTGACCTACTGTTTCCAAAACTTAATCAGATCTATTCTAGGTCACTGGCAATCTATAAACCCAATTTGGTAAGAATTCAACCAACAGTATTGCTGCTAGTGTTAACAAACAAACAAACAAACAAACAAACCCCTTGCCTCCTCTTTGAGCGTGGGGTAATAATGCAGGTAGCAGCTTTACCTGTAGCTGCTACTATGGTGTGTAAAAGTTCAACCTGTTTTTTGACGCGTGAATGAATGAACGTCCAGGTAGTTTTCTTTCTGTTTGGATATGCCAATCCTTTTATTGACATTTGCCCAGTCTATCAGTTCAAAAGAGGCCACAATCGCTGTAAACAATATGCTCTATAAAATAAATTAAATAATCAACTTAACATTAAAAACACTGACTAAATTTACATCGTGGCTAAATTTACATCGCTCAAGGTCAGAAAATTGTTTGGGCTGTTCACACACACTACCCCCATTCCATGGCAGGTCTGTATAACTTTGTGACAGTGATGAATTACAGGTGTGGTGGTCATCCTGGCCACGCCCATCAAAACCAAAAATAGGAATAAAGGAACAATAAAGTATTTTGGCTCCAACAACGCGAACAAAAGGAGTTGCGTTCAATACTTCCAATTCATTTCATCTTCTTGCTGTATGTTCACACATGTAATGGTGTTAATAACTGCATTTAATAGTATGTAACGGTGATAATAGTAAATATGACCTTATATACTATAAGAACAGCTCCAGTTACTTTCAGTCACTTGCCAGCATTTCTTTCCATTGAAGTTTAATTATGTGAAAGAAATTTGTTAGATATGTATGTTTAAAACCTAGACGCCTATTGATGCACAATCACACAAACAACCCCCCCCCCTCCAAAATACAGAAATGCAACCAAAATACTATCTACAAGAAAAAAATGCAAGTCAAATTTTTTCCCCCCACAATTGGAAATCAATTCAGGTGTTAAGGGGTTAAAGGTGTGTCTTCCTGTTGTTGTTTCAGCCAGGATTATAGTTTTACTGAAACATGTAGAATATGGTTACTTGACCTGCTGCACGACAGCAAGTTCTTCCCAAATGAAAAAAAAAGGCCTTTTTTCCCATGTTTTCTTCAGCATCACATTAAAAAAACTGCTCAGTCAACTTCATGAGAGCCAGCTGGTTTGTGCCAAGTCATGTCTGTAATAAATCTTTCAGCTCGCAGCAAGAACTGAAGGCACAGTTAATTCACTCTATAGTAGCTGGGATCAGTATGCTTAGCCGGTGTGGTGGTGAAATTTTAATGAGGTGATTAACCCCCGAGGGCAGGCGTCCGTCCGTATCAAACATGTTTGATATTTGCAGTGCCTTGCCAATGGTGTGGCTTCGGCCAATGAAATTTGAGTTATCAGTTCTCTACCATGTCCTACACCACTGATTCCATCACCCCCCACCCCCACCCCCCCACCCCAAGTTTCAGAAAAAGTCTGTTTTGTCTGTCTCTTACTACTTCTTTCTGTTGGTTAAACATCACCTTTAAGGCCTGTTATAGGACATATTTTGAATAACAAATCATGTCTGATATCCTCCTGAGACCCAGCGATGCTTTTTTGTCTGGACAAGAGTTTCATAGCTTTATTAGAAAACCCCCCCCCAAAAAAACCCTCAAAACAAAACAAACACAGTCCACTGCAAAGGATGTTCTAAATACATTTTAAAAATGCATCTGAAAAAATTGTTGTATTGTGCTTTTCCATAAAGGTAATTATTAACATAAAAAAGCCAAAACTTGTACTTTCCTGGTTCTCAGGAGGATATGGGTCTTACATAAGTTTTAGACTTTATTTAAAGTCAGTTTATGGTGAAGAAGCAGCTCACATTTACCTGTTGCATTTGTAAAACCCACATCAGGCCACAGAAGACATTTGTGTACTCAACTCAATACACAAATAATTTTAATCTTAATCTGGCAGATTTTTTTTAAAACAAATGGTCTTATACTTTGTTGGTTTTAGATGGTGTGTGTTGTTTTTTATATTATTTATTGTGACGTGCACTTTAATGACTGCACTTTCAATTTCATTGTTCTGTATCAGACAATGACAATGAAGACATTCCATTCCATTCCATTCCATTCCATTCAAAGCTGTTTTAGTTGCAGAGAAATAGTTTTACTGTGAAATAGATGCTGAAAAAGAACTGAAAAGGTGTGAACTGGACACAAATCAGCTGGTGACTTTGTCTACACCACAACTTATAACAGCACAGGATGATAAAACAATCTCAGTATGGATGTTATCAAGGCAGTTGAGCAGACCATAGAATTACTGAAAGACGTTTATTGAGTGGATATTTGTAAGCAATAGAGACGCTGCAGCACCAAGAAACTGACTGCAATCTGTGGTTCATAATCATATTTATGCTACAAGAACACTTAAGTCAGGGGTGTGTAGAGACAGGTAAATCTAATCCACCACATGAGGAATGCTGAATGGTGCGGTCCAGCATCCCAGAGACCTCTATGGATAGACTTTGGGGAGTGTTTGACTGTGTTTTGTAAATGCATGTCAATGCAATGGGATTGTGATCAAATTTAAGTCAGTAACAATTTACTTAATGTGGATAGGTCTAACACCGAACACAGATAGAAAGACACAGAAATAAATGCAGGACCATGGTGGATTTTTACTTTCAGTTTGTGAAGCTTGGAATGCAATGCACTTCACTGGCAGGTAAGTATTTCTATCAAAGTTGTCATGTAATAAAAACTTTGCTGAGAATCATCTTTATGTTTTAGTCTCATTTCCTGAGTCAGAATTTGACTCATAGGGAGAATTTATGATGTGTTCACTGCAGCTCATAAACACTAAAATCTACATTTATGAATTCACAAAGTTAGATGACCTTAATAGTTTTGCTTTTAACTAACATAATACACTTTTGTGGAACCTGTTGACAAAATAAATTTAATTAAAGTCAATGTTTGATGTTTTTTTTACCTTCGGCAAGGAGGTTATGTTTTACTGTGCATTTGTTTGTTTGTTTGTTTGTTTGTTACCATCTGACTTTGTTCGCAACATAACACAAAAAGTTACGGACGGATTTTGATGAAATTTTCAGGGTTTTGGAGGCATTTTGAGTCACCGTCTGGATCCAGGAACTTTTTGAAGGATTCTTTATCATTGTGAGATACGGTGGCATGCTGGCACAGAGCTGCATGAGGTCATTCACCGCCATCTAGTGGAGGAAAGTACTAACACTACCTTGAAAAAGTACAGACACTACCTTAAAAAAAATATATACAAACACTATCTTGGCGGATGTCTGCGCTCTCCGAGTGCTTTTGTAGTTGTGAAAGCATGATTGCACAATAGCATTATTAGCAACAGCATGCTAGTGATGTTGCACAAGCATATATTACATAAACCAGTCGTGTAGCATCATTGTAATTTTAGTTTTACTGTTTTTACCCACGCCAAGGAGGTTAATGTTTTTGCCAGTGTTTGTCTGTCTGTCTGTCTGTCTGTTTGTCTGTTAGCAAGATAACTCAAAAATGTATGGAGGGATTTTCATTTTTTCACAGATTGTCAGAAATGGGGTACCCTACAGATGATTATATTTTGGTGGTGATCTGTACATTCAGCGCCATCTAGTGGATGAAAGTACAAACACTGCCTTGGCGGAGGTATGCGCTCTCCGTGTGCTTCTCTAGTTTTTGTGTGTAAAGCTTGCACAACACACAACATGAATGATCTTGTATTCATGAATTTATTCATTCAGTGTCATAAATTGTTTTGGAGTTTGGAGAGTCACATCCAACTGTGTACATCCAACAGAGCATTCCTGCAAAATCTTGGATACATTCAGAAACACATTGTACATTTTAACACTAAGCCATTATTGGAACACCTTTTCTATGAGTAGAACCTATTTTGATATACATTTCAGCACATTGTTTGATAAATGCCACAGACGCAACAGAAGTAAAATTCTTGAAAGTTGTTTAGCAGCTGTGGAGAGCTGTGTATGCACATCTCTGCTCATTAAAGACACATAATTGGATTTTTTTTTTTTTTTTTTTGCTCTCTACAGTTTTCATTATTAAGCAGTCTGTGTTGAAAAGTGTTTTCAACACATCCCATCATCTGTGGTCTGAACAGAGCTTCAAAGTTGTAACCACTTGATCATAGTTTTGTCTCCAAAACATTTTTGATGTTACAAATCATCGTATGCTCCTGGCTCTGAAGCTCTGGTTTTTGTGAACACATTAACAGCCAGGAAGCATCAAACTGCACAGACATTATTCTGCACCATGAAGCTCAACAAAGGGAAAAGTGGAGGCAAACTTTAAATAACTTTTAAAGGTCAGTATTACTAAATTAATTAGAGGGTGTATGTAAGTTTTGTGATGGGGCTCTTTCCTGCAGTACAGGGACTGTTTGACTCCGACTGACTGGCTTTAAAATGATTCTGACCATTCTCTAAGTGCACTTTCTATGGATGGAATAAAAGAACAGACAGGTGTTTTTGGCTAAGCTTAAGAATAACACACTTGATTGATAAAAACCCATCTGAGCCAAATTAAAAGCCCACAAGAAGAAAAGCTCTAAAGTAGAGTCAGGCTTCTTGAGTTAAATAGCCTGTTAGAATGTCAGTTACTAGTAAACTTTTTATCCGGCTGTAGAATAATCAGACTTCATGATTCATAACCTATTCAATAATAAAATTACACCTATAAATATATACAGACATTGACAATGGTTGAACAAAGGGCATGGATAGGATAGAAAGGTAATGAAATGGAAGTTGAAATGTCAAGCAGGGAAAGTTGGTTTCTTCAGACCCTAAAAGTGGTCTTCGAACAGATTCACTTCAGTCATGTTATAACTACATGAAGAAAAAAAAAAAAAAAAAAAGTCTGCTTTAAAGGAATAAGACACCCAAACATAAAATTAAGTCAGTCTTGGTCACCCCCAGAGTTAGAACAGTGAGAAAAAAAAAATGGTTAAAATCCATCCAGGCATTGTCCTGCTTTGGGAGCAGCGCTTTTAACTTTAGCTTAGCACAGTTGCTGTAAACTAATGGTGTCAGTTAGCATGTCCTCCAAAACCAGTGACCGAGACATCTACATTTTTTTCTAAAGATATCTTGGGAGCCGTGTGTTCAGAATGAGTACAAATCATAATACAAAATCGAACGAGGCTATTACCTGGGCAGAATTGGAATTATATTCGGCCTCATCACAGGCAAACCACCACTAGATAGACGCAAAGTTCCAGATTCGACCAGAACCCCACTTACAGGGATTCTGGTGCTGCCATAGACAGTAAAGGTGCTGCGTGAGTCTATCTAGTGGTCCTTTGCCTGTGATGAAGCCGAATATAATTCCAAGTAAATATCTGCCCAGGTAATAGCCTCGTTCGATTTTGCATTATGGTTTGTACTCGTTCTGAACACACGCCTCCCAAGATATATTTCGAAAAATATGTAGATGTCTCAGTCACTTTTTTTGGAGGACATGCTAACTGACACCATTGGTTTACAGCAACTGTGCTAAGCTAAAGCTAAAAGCGCTGGTGCCAAAGCAGGACAATGCCTGGACAGAGTTGAATTGGGTTTTTTTTGTTTGTTTTTTTTGCTGTTCTAACTCTGGGGGTGACCGAGACTGACTTAATTTCATGTTTGGGTGTCTTATTCCTTTAAGATATGGTTTATCATCCAAAACCTCACTGAACTTCTTCATTACTTAAAAATAAGCTGACCTCTTCTCCCTTTGTTGTTTTTAGAAATAAACCAATGAAAATATCGCACATTGCTTTAGTTTGTGGACAATTATTTTGAAGCTTTATGTGGGATTTGGCCTTCACCTAATGTCACCAAAGGATAAAAGGGTAGAGCTGTGGAAGAGAGAGTGAACCTTGAAAATCTAATGCTGTTGTTACTCTAATGACAACTCAGCCTACACTGCTAACTTAGAAATGTTTTGGTTAAAGCTACAGTTGTGTCTGATAACAGTAATCAGGGCCGTTGACAGCTTTGGCTGGGCCCGGTACAAAATAATCTGAGTGGGCCCACACATTTTGAAATTAAACAGAATAATTAATCGTATCTTCATGAAGGACCAGTTCTGCCCCCCCACCCCCACCCCATGTCTGGGCCTGTGACAACATACCTGTTTGTCCCCCCCTGTCGACGGCCTTGACAGTAATGCCAACTTCATGAAAAGTATAACTACAAATTAACAGCTTGGGTACTCACTGCGAAGACCTGTACCTGGGAAATTTAACTGTGAACATAGTAGTAATTTCAATTGTTAAATGAACACACACAGAGGTCAACTTTGTATGAGATGTAACAACACAAATTAGCCAGCTGGCTCACTGAGTATATGATCCATCTGTCTGTCCATCCATCCATCGAACCATTCATTCTTCATGAGACATTACTTAATGCAGCTAAGTTACCCTAACATGTTAACGTGTTATAATAAAGTATCGCTACATTTCAGCAGGTCTTGTTAGTGTCGTCATTTCTTCACCACAACAGTGGAGGATTCTGTCTTTTTTTTCATCCAGACACTCAATAAGTCTGACTTGGTAGGTGAATGGGCAGTTATCACCTGCTAACTAAAGCCCACGACAGCCATCAAAGTCTTCTACTCATAGTTTCCAATTGACATCCTTACATTGATGCCCACCAGTTATTTTATGAGCTTCATTCAACCAGATGTTATTTGACCCACTAAATGACACAGAGAATACAACCTGGGTTATGTCTGTACATAATCCCATCCAAGATAGAAAGTCCAGACATACAACCATGCATTCATGTTCCTCCTCATTCTGCCACACAAGTGCGTACAACTCTACAGCAGCAATTTCCCCCATAACAGTTCAGGCTAAACTTGTGAGTCTCAGGATCTACAAGAGGGTGTTTGTAATCTCAGGGACTGTCATACTTGTGCAGATATTCCAGACCACCACTTGAATTATAATCAAATCGGGGCTGTCAAAATGAATGCATTAACACAGATTAATCCATCATCATGATTAATGTGATTTAAAATTTTAATTCAAGTAACCCATCTGCAGTGCAAAATGACTCTGAACATCTCTGGCAACATGTTTCGAGCAGTTTGTCCAAGTAGAGTCACTGTATGCATGCATGCACACATGCACAAATGGGTAGTTGATCTGGTAGTAACAGGCAGCAGAACCAACTGATAAAGATAGATGACACTTAACAGCAATTTGGCCCAATGGAAGGGAAATTGAAGTACAAAAAGTTCCAAGGCAGAACAGTTTTCTCCAGTTATTATGTTGAAACTGTTGAAAGTGTTTAATAAACACGTTCAGTGCATATCCACTACATATATGTTCCCTTCTATCTTGAGTCTGTTTGCTTATGGAAAATGAAATACAATTAATATGGATCAAAATGAATGATATGTTATAGTGATTAATCAAAATTAATACACAGCAACCCTGTGATTGATCTGATTAATAATTTTAATCGTTTGACAGCACTACACTGAATACAAATGTGTCATTCTCTAGAAATGAATAAATCTGTTGCAAATCCTTTGCCAGAACTCTTTTTTTCCTTTAGTTTTCTGATTTTAATATTCATGTCCAGTGTTTGAGAAGGTTAGTTTGATGCTTTTGGCCAAATGACTGAAAAATATGAATTAGTTATTATTAGTTATACATATTATTAATGGAATGTATTAATGGAAAAAAAATCATTCTGATTATTTTTTGATTTTTTTGATTATGATTAGCACAATGACCCATAGAGGTCTATAACTACAGAGATGTTTTTGAAAGTCAGTTAGTTTGAAAAACTTTTTTTTTTACAGTTAACATCTACATAGTAGCTGTCAATAGTAATAAGCTTTAAGATACTACTGCATTAGCTTCAATTTCAAGCCACAGTTATGTCCCAAAATATGTCACACATCAGAGGACAACAGCACAGTAGATAAATACAAAGAAATACTAGATAAGATAACGCATGTAAAAATAGAACAGGAAGGTGAAAACCATTTAATTAGAAATTAAATTTCATAAAGTCATTCCTTTCCTCCTTACACCACACCAGTATCATCACTATATGACAAATATTTTTGTAGAGAGCATTAAAATATACCAGCTGCAAGAGCTGAAGTGAATTCAGCATGTATTTACTATTTGCACAAAGCCTAACCAGGAGGGAGCAGGGACACTATATGGATGCATCCATATACATATGAATGGGTTCATCCTGACTGGATGAGCCTGTGCATGCAAACTTTCAGAGGATGGATCTGTGATGAGCAGTCAAGCCTACAAGTTTCCTATTACAGAGCAAACTGTGGGTGAAAGGGATTGTCTTAGCCCTGATTTAAACCTCAACACCCCCCCACCACCACCACAAAAAGAAATGCAGAAAACAACAACTAAAAAGAACAAATGAATACAAATAGATATGGAGGGAAAAGCAGAACTGGACATCCAGCATGTTTGACTGCTTATGGCATATTCATCATATTTATGACTTACACATATTTGTCATATTTGGTCTTCACTTCTGTCTGCAAACTGTAAAATGGTAAACACAGATAAATCCTTAAGGCTTTTAAAAAGACACAGCTAACATTGGTTCTTTTTTATGTCCTTTCATGGCCAGAAGGGATTTTTTTTAAACAATTGCACTGACTACAATAAATTATGTAAAGACAAAAAAAACAGAAAAGAGAAAATTCTGACCTATTACAGATTCCTGGTTGGGGCTTTTCACTGCAGAACCATTTTCACTGTCAGCTCTCCGGTTCATCATCTGCATTTTTATGTTTTGAAGAAAGAGAAAAGAAGAGCATTGTACTGTGTGTTCTTTAATACAGCCACATCAGTTACTACCTTTATGCCTTATAATAATGACTTGGCGCTGGGTTAACATCTGGTGGCTCAAGTTGTCAATCATGATTCTACAAGCATTCTTTCACAAAGACATTCAAACAAGATGCATATATTTGCATTTCTTTCAATATATTATTAACAAGCTGCAATATATGTGCCAGGGAATTAATCGACCCTGATAGTAAAGTAATTGACATGATTATAAATGTACAAATTTTGAAAACAGTGTTTTAATGATGAATGAAATGATGAAACTGTGTGTAAGAGGTTTTGATGGACAGCTGGTAAAATTTGCCTGAAGCCAATCTTATTTGTGAAGTTGTGTTTCTTGGTTGTTTTTGGTTTTGTGTGGGGGTTATTTTCCTAGATCAATAATGGCAAATATGTGCTTTTATCTTTATCTTGTAAATTTTTTAAAAGTGGGACACTTAAAATTCCTTGCGATACATAAAATGAAGCACCATTAAAAAGCTTGAGGTTTCATGTTGGGTTAAGCCCCAGTTTACCTTTGGGTCCCCGATGATGTCAGCATGTCCTTGTATCTCATTCAGGGACATTCCCGGGCAGGGCATTGAGATGCATGCCCGCACCGCATCATGAGACTCTCTTCTCCCCACAGAGCTGAAAGAAAGCAGTTTGTCAACAAACCACTACACGCTGAGATTCTCTGTTATTGACTCAACATGCCCAGGGAGCTTAGGCTGATAAATTACTCTGGATCTCTAGAAACCTGGCTGCAATCTTTATAAAATGTGTCTTAGCTCTTCTCAGGGCTAAGGAGACTGAGAAATGTGTCTTAGATCACTTGACAAATATGACCATCAGAGGCAATCCAAGACTTAATTACATTGGCATAAGTAATAAGAACCAATTTACTGGATTAAGGGCTAGCCGGTGTTCAGATCAAATGAATTTGACTAAAGCTCAGGTAGTGAAAAAAACTCTAAAAGGTAAAGTGAATCCTACATTATTGACACAGATATTACAAGGAACATAACAACCACAATACATTACGGTAGAAAAGGCAAATATCTGTGTCTTTAACTTTCCATTTCTTACCAGTCTTTTCCGTCACTTTTTCTTCGGTCTCTCTTTTTGTCAGACTTAGTCTGCTTTCCTCCCAGAAGAGATGTAATCTTTTGCTCCCTTTTTTCTTCTTTTGCTTTAGGAGGATCTGTCTTTTTGCCACTTGGAGCTGGAAGCTTACTCTTACGAAAACCAAACCAGTTTGCCAAGGTTGAGCCAGATTTTTGTTTCACTTCAACAGTTCTCTCCTGTTCCTGAGACTTATGTAAGTTTTCCTCAATGCCAAGCATAACTTTCTCTTCAATTGTTGTAATGGTGCTTTGTCTTTCTGGTTCCTCAGACACTGGCTCACCAAAGGCGCTTGAAAACTGCTGCTCAATCTGGAGGCGTCTGGCCTGTTCTCGCTGTAGTTTGAGACTTTGAAGTCTTTCACTGGAGGACCCCAAGTGAGCAGGAACTGCCAAACCTTCTTCAATCAAGAAGTTGTTCAAGAGGGATCGATTCATTGGACAATGATAGCTATTGGAGCAGCTCATGCTTCCTGGAAGGACATCACCAAGAGAGTTCAAGGAGCTCCCTGAGTGTGTTTTAATCTGTGTTCGGACCTTTCCAGACCTATTGAAGCTTGGTCTGTCCATGTAGCGTGCACCAAAGCTCTGGCTTCGAGCCTTGGCTCCATTCATGCCCATCACTGGTTTAAAGGGAGGTCTGGTTGACACAGAGACAGACCGCTTAAACAGCCAGCCTTCCTCATCAAATCCCCAGTCTAACATCACACCACTGTCTGCTGCAATAGGTTGAACTGTGGGCTCAGAGTCAAGTGAGTTACAGCGGGTCTCAATCTTTCTTCTGGCTTTCTCTTGTGCCCCACATTCGTTCATTATCTGGGGATCACAAGTGAAAGTTTGAAATGTCTGGATACCTTTTGTCCCAGAGTTTGTATCATCTTTGCCTTGTCTTCCAAAAACTAGAAAGGTACCAGTTTCCTGACCAGCAATTGCCTCATGAGATTTAGCATTCACAGGAATCGCCATTTTCATTGCTCTAGAAGTGGAACTCTGAAGATTATGTGCAATTCCGTGGTAGTACATATTAGAATATGTCTGAGGCAATACTTCAGAAAGTTTTGGCTCACTAATGCTCTGTTGAGATCTTTGTAAGATGCTTTGACTTGGCAATATAGAACGAGCACCATTTTCATCATGACATGACATAGTTCTGTCAGTGGATGTCAAAGTTTGTTTTTCACGAACTTGAATAGATTGCATTCTGGATGAACTGGAATGGTAGACTTTTTCAAAGCCATCCTTCAGTGCCTTGATACCTTCAGCATCCATTTTTGGGTCTGAATGTTGATCTTTTCCTGTGTTGAATTGCTGGGGCTGTAAAATGGAGGAAGGCTGATTTGATTGTGGCTTAGTTGTGCTTGAAGCTGTCTTTACACTTGTAGTGCTTTGTTGCTGGCCTGGAGATTTCTGAGCTTTGGGCAAGGACTCCCCACCAGATCTATGAAAAAGAGATGTTGTTCGACCAGGGGGAAGTGGTGGAGATGGTGATCTAGGTCCTGAACAGGTCACTTCTAAGTGTTGTTCTTGGCGTTGTTGTTTTTGTGGGGAGCAGGGTAAATTGTCATAGACACTCTCTTCCACAGAATCATTGTTTGACTGACACCTAGTAACTTGTACAGGAAATTTTGTTGGGCTCTTTAAGCATTCATTTACACCTTGAGACTTCAAATTCTTTGAATGTTTCACAGGGGAAGCAAGGGGAGAATGGTGCTGCACATTCTCAAGAGACTTGGAAGTTGTTGTTGCAGCAACGTCCTCATCTTTCTCAGGTTTCGGTAATGCTCCCTTGCTTGAACCAAGTGTTTTATTGGGATTTGTCCTTTTTCCAGGACCACTGTACTCAGGAGGGTTTGACTGTCCTTTGGACTTGTGACCCTTAATAAGCTTTTGGTGAAGCGGAGAATGTATGTGTTTCTGTTGTTCTTGTCCTGCATCTGCACTTTTGCTTCGCAGAATAAAAGCCTTCCTTGCAGAGTCACAAAGTTGAGGTTTCTGTGTCCTCAGTGGAGATGCTGAAATGGCATGTTCTTGACTTTCACTCCCAGCTTGACTTGCCTGGTCTCTGCAGTGAGGAACCTCCATTGAGGAGCTACGTTGTCTGGCTTCATTCATGCAGCTCAGAGCTTTTGTAGCAGAATGCTGAATACATGAACTCACATCATTGGACCCTTGCTCCACTGACTTAACTGGAAGTCTGACCTGCTGTCTTTTGACTTGATCAAGTCTGGATTTCCGGTCCGAAGTCTTTTCCTGGTTATTATTTTTATCACTTAACTTCATACCAGACTGCTTGTGTTTTTCCAGGGACTCTTTGTTCTTTTCCTCCATACGTATTAGGCTATCTGTTGGGCTGACACCAGGTTTTACAGTAGGGCCTTCTAAAAACTTTAAATTATCTGTGACAGGTGATGGAAAAAGACCAGAATTCCCAGCTATTTGTGCAGGGTCTTCTTGAATTTTGCTGTCATCATCCTGAGAGAATTCCAGTTTTTCCAAGCAAAGAGGTTCTTTTGTTGGCCGGTCACTGGATTCATTATTTGGTAATTTAGGTGATTCATCATCTGCATCATCAGAGTCTAGGGTAGCAATTCCTGTGCTAGCCTTGAATGGTTTGTTTACAGGTGTTACTTGCTTGGCTGCAGTCCCTTGAGGGCCAGACTTGACACCGAGTGAATATATGCCCTCATTAAAGGTCATACAATCTTTGCAATGTGGAACAGATGGAAGTGAGGCTGCCTCTTTAGAATTACACATCTGGAGACGCTTCAGGCCTTTCAGAATGTGACCCTCCTTCCATCCCAGGTCTGTCTGCTCAATGGGTGCTGAATGATTGCTGGATACCGAGCCAGTACTCAGCCTTTTGTCCCGGCTTGCACCACACTGCGCATTAAAAGAAATAGGCCTTGTCAGTCCATACTGTCTAATATTGAGTCTTGTAAAGAAGCCTTTAGTATATATAGATTTAGCAGAAGATATACATTTGCAAACAAGTACTTAACTTTGTTAACTCTATTAACCTTTATTTCAAAGAAAGATGAATGACACGCACCTGTTTTGAGAAGCCACGCCCCTCCGCCCATGTATGGGAGCCAGAGGAGTGCTCACTACATGCACTGGATAAGGACAGTTCGCTGCCACTGCCGCTGCCACTGCTGCGTGGACATGTTAGACTGAGTAGGCTGGGCCACCTCCCGGTAGGACCACCTGCTTTGCCATTCCTTTGAATGTCCTGGAATATAAAGAGGAACACATCCAAATAACAGATATTAGATGGAGTAGCAAAAAAGCCCATTTATGAATTCTCATCTCATCTCATTTTCTTCGGCTTATCCGGGGCCGGGTCGCGGGGGCAACAGTCTAAGCAGGGAGAAAAAAAAGGTGGTCTGTCTAAGTGCTCTGAGTCTTTTTATTGGTTTTTATGCAGGGACTATACAGTCATTATATTACAGAGATAAAACAACACAAACAAGGACAGCCCCCCACCCTCCGTTTCCCTAACAACATCCCTAACAAACAAAAAAAGAAAAGAAAAGAGAAAAGAAAAGACAAAAAAGGGGAATTCACATTACCATTTTGCAAACTGGCTTAAATTCCGCATATGACTACATATATTGTATACATTGTAAGAAAGAAAAGGGGGATACATTTTATACAAGTTATTCATGCAAATAGAACAAAAATGGTCTCCATCCATCCATCCATCCATCCATCCATTTTCTTCCGCTTATCCGAGGCCGGGTCGCGGGGGCAACAGTCTAAGCAGGGATGCCCAGACTTC
>JAQQZY010000015.1:5559826-5570704 GCA_030068375.1 Ostorhinchus rueppellii
GATAGGCTATGGGTTTGGTCTGATCAGAACATTTATAGAATAGGAACCAGGAACCATTCAGCACATGGAAAATGTATTGGAGTAAAAGTGTTAAATTCATCCAAAATATGTAGTGCAGTAAAAGCGGAAGTAGGAGGAAAAAATAAAACTCCAAAAAAGTATCGATACTGCATTTTAGTACTTAAGTACAGTACTTAAGTGGTTCTACTTCGTTACTATACATCTCTGGTGGCAGAGTCCAGATCCCTGCACCAGTCGGACTCTGGTGAACACCGGTAGCTCGTAGGGGTCTACATCCTTCACATCACTGATCTTCTCCAAATCCCTTTGCTTAGCAGTCACGTTGAGCTTCTCCAGATCCGGACCCCTTGCTTTTGCTACTGTCTTATTGAATTTTTTCTTAAAACTTGATTTACACAGCTCTTTCCTGCACATCTATACTATGCTGGTGTCCATAGCAACCGATGGCTTGTAAATTCAAAATGGCACAGCCTTCCAGATATGTCACATGATATGGTGCATTTCCTCATTCCTAACCAGAGGTGGCAAAAGTACTCCCATTCTGTACTTAAGTAGAAGTACAGTTACTTGAGTAAAAAAATACTCTCATAAAAGTAGACGTACAGATTCAATTCCTTTACTTAAGTAAAAGTTAAAAAAGTACAACTTCTCAATTATAATAAAGTACAAAAGTAAAAAATAAAACTGCTTTTTTTTTTTTGCCATGTATGATACAATACTTGTTTAAGCAGCCAAAATAATATAGAGACTCATATAATCATATAAGAATTTTCCTGAGTACGGGCACCGGTGAAATTAAACAAAATGCAGGTGGGTAGCAGAAAGGAAGTGAAAAAATAAAAGATTCATGGATGAAAATAATTTTCAGGATATTTAATGATGATGATCGTCTAATTTCACCATAATTGTTTTATTTTGAAATGAACTTCAACTCTTTTTAAATATGATTAAAGACATCACTGAGCAGCACAGATGACAGATTTCTTGATGGCGTGCATTTTAGCAAAAGTAAAGCCTTTAAAAGTGAGTTATTGTGTTGAAAATGTGTTTAATCAGGGCTCTGGTCCTCTGGTATCAGCTTTGCAGGTACAGTCACAGCCTGTACTCCTTCTGTCCTCCACCGGTTTTCTTTCTGAAGTGATATATTTTCTGTACTGTCACATCCTTTTAGTTTGAAAATGTAACGAGCCTATTCTGTGAATGTGACTATAAAGTACAGATATTTATGCAAAAATGTAGGGAGTAAAAGCAAAACATTGCCAGAAAAATAAATACTCAAGTAAAGTACAGATACCTGAACACTCTACTTAAGTACAGTAACTCAGTACTTATACTTAGTTACTTCCCACCTCTGTTCCTAACTATGTCCGAGCCTCTTTTGTGCATGGAGATCACTTCAGGGTTCATTCAGTTCACACTCAAGACTGAAAGAAACCACATTTAATGTGTAACAATTTTCATCAGTAATCCAAACCAATCCAATCCAACTTTATTTGTAAAATACTTTAAAACAACCATAGTGGACCAAAGTGCTGTACAGGAAAATAAAGAAATGAAATAAAATACAAGAATAGATAAAAAAAAAAAACATAAAATCTGTACAATTAAAAACAACAAATTACAAATAAGAACAATGAAACCAATCAAATAATATTGAATAAGAACGACACAATATCTCACATGGTTTCAAAAGCCAAGGAGAAAAAAAAGGGTTTTAAGAAGGGATTTAAAAACAGACAGAGGAGGCCTGTCTGATACGGAGAGGGAGCTCGTTCCATAGTTTAGGAGCTGCTGCAGCAAAGGCACACTCATCCCTGAACTTGTGTTTAGTTTCAGGAACCCTCAGGAGCAGTTGGTCAGCTGACCTGAGAGAGCGGGGTGGTGCATAAGGCTGCTGCCGCTCGGAAAAGTAGGGTAGAAAAATATACCTGATTGTGTTTTTAAGTCTGACTTTACCTAATTCAGGGATTCTGATTCCAAATCTGAAGTTAATCAGAACTGACCCAGCACCTCAGGATTTTTGAGTTATACATATGTCCATATATTTGTCATGACTGAACAAGGGAATGAACCCAAAAGCACAAGTGGAAGACCGAAATTCAAATTAACAGCCTTTATTTCAAAAGTTAAAAAAAAAAAAAAAAAAAGAATCACTCAAAAACAAACAACAACAAAACAAAAGAGGAAATCAGAAGACAAAAACATAACCATAATTTCCTGGTCATGACAATATTAGCAGTAAATCACACCAGTGTTTTGATTCTATAAATGGTAAATGATCAAACTTCAAATGTTATAAACACATAGTCTGCTTTAAAGTGATGCAAAGTGGAAAAGTTGATTTTTTATTAGAGTCCAGATGAGTTGAGCTTATATTCCTCTCAAAGCTCATCTCTCTAGAAATAACATCTTGGGATTCATTTATGCAAGTGGCTCAAATTCTGATTAATTTCCTCCACCCACATCTTGCTTTTTTCCAACCCAGTCTGAGAGATGTAAGTGATGAGCACAGTGAATGATTTCATTAGAATTTTTTTGCGACATGGAAACCTGGTATCATGGGGCTTCAGTCTGACTATGACTGTGATTAAGAAACGAACTGTCACAACCTACAGACACAGCATCTAAAACAGTTTGGAAGTAGTTTGATCCAAGATGATGGACTCTGTTACATAGGTTTATTCTTCACTGGTCTTCACATTACAACAATAAAAACATTTATCTAACACGAGTCGAGCACATGTTATCTTCAGATTGTAAATACGAGGGACATGTTACCCCATCATATGACCTTGTAAAATGCTCGCATCGTGAATTTAAACATGGCTGGAAGTCTGTGGAAACAGCTCCCAGACCTGGTCGCCCCCCTTCTGCCATTGATGAGGCATCTGTCTGTCAAGTTGAGGCGGCCATTTTGGAAGATCGGCGCATTACAAGGTCGTATGATGGGGCATTATCACCATAAGTGCCTTTCATTTCATTTTGCGAATACAAAAACCGGATCACTGCGTGACACTCAACAGGCTCCATTTCACACCCGACTCAGTTCAAACACCTGTAAATCAGAAACCATGATTAGTTCAGAGCTGTCATTTGCCACATAACCCATGGAGATATAAATCATTGCACATGCAAAATGTCAGCTAGATCAGACAACTGGAAGTGGGTCAGGGGCATTACTTATTGAACACCCCTCATAGGTGATGTATGGAGCTATAAGACAACAATCTTATTCTGATTAAACTATGTCTGCTTTTAGATAATATAGCAATAGCACAAGACATTTTTTTTGTATTTATTCTATTTCTAACATTATCTTCGATCAATAATCATGCCTGGAAATGTATTTTCAAACAGTCTTTCTGTCTCATGATGGTCTTTGTTTTATTTCAGTGACGATAATGAAACCAAGTATCAAGCCACATTTTCCATCCCTTCCATCTTTGTACAGAAGTTGTTCCAGTGTTTTATCAGAGCAATCTGAAATGTAACGGTGTGGTACAATGAGCGTAGATGAGGGGTTCAAGAAGTGCCTCATACTTTTAAGTCACTCAGCTCTTGTTCCATCTTTTCGTCTTCATCTGCAGTTCATTAGGCAACATTCCAGCTGGGTGTTAGTATTCCCACAGTGCCCTGCTGTTCCCAGGGCATGTGTTTAAGTGCAGGATGCTGCGATCACAACGTTTCAAAGGAAATGGAATAAATGAGCTGATGGTGTGAAGAGCACAGCATGCTTATCACAGCTTATATTTTAGGAAGACTGAACGACGCTGGTAGACGTTTACACCCCCAGTGGAAGAAGGAACGATACCGCCGTTTA
Organism: Ostorhinchus rueppellii; assembly: GCA_030068375.1. Classification (NCBI taxonomy): domain Eukaryota; kingdom Metazoa; phylum Chordata; class Actinopteri; order Kurtiformes; family Apogonidae; genus Ostorhinchus; species Ostorhinchus rueppellii. Next base: position 5,563,668 of record JAQQZY010000015.1, read on the forward strand.
TTCCACCCACAGCCAGACTTTAGAAGACTTTACAGTTTCATATTTGCTGCTGTCAGAGAAATTTCCCAATAGTTGTTTCAGTAAAGTCTATATGATCTTATCTTAAACACATGACCTCATTATTACACAGCTTTGTTGAATTCTCATTTCTGATTGGTCAGTGACAGCATCCAAAGAAAAAAAACCAGAACAATGGTGCTCTTTAACCCTTTTAGCACCATAATAATTGATATATTTATTAAAATGCTCAGTATTTTGTCTATTTTTGTCAATACTTGTGTCAAAAAATCCTCTATGTGTAAGTAATTTACACCCTTTTTCCAGGAGAAGTAGAACTTTCAAAATCTGTCAAGTATTTACCATTCTTATGTCATTAAATACCTAAAACTGTGTTATAAGAAGAAAAGGACAAACGGAATTTAATTTTCTTCAACTTTCTTTTTATAAATTCCTGAAAAGTGCAGATTGAGGATTTCTGAGATTGCAAAAATCTAATTCAGACTATTTTACAATAACTCAAGCAACCAGTCATCGATTAAATGTTTATACTATAGCGCCAAATCATAAACGTTATCTCATGACACCTACAGAACAGACACTTCAAACAAGAAAAAACTTCCAAGGAAAGCTGATCTGTTACTGGGTTTTGTTCTTGTCAGTCTAATTCAGTGTTGTATAAAGTTCTGGAAAGTCACACTTGAATACAAGTACAGGTATTCCACCAAAAAAATGACTTTGGTAGAAGTTCAAGTCCCCAACTGAAATACGAGCAAAGATAAAGTTTTTAAACCATCTAGTATTTACAGTACTTAAGTATATCAAGTAATCTACAATTAAATGTACTCAAGTAATGAAAACAAAAGTACAAGTAAATGTTAAAAACAACCAAAGGCAGTCAGATTTTAGAATATTATAAAGTTTATCCAGGATTTTAAAACAATAACATGGTCACGTTAAAGACAAGCAGTCCAGAATTGAAAATGAAGCCTACATCATGCATCTTCAAAAACAAGGTTAAAAAAAACTAAACAGGAATAGGCTCCTGCTGTCAGAACATCAGAATAAGGAAAAAAAAAAAGGTAATGTGACACCTTTGATGCACTCATGTTTAACTGACACGTCATCGCTGGTATACTGTCTTTGTCAAGTTGTATGTAAGTATAGAGGTGAATGTATAGACTAATGCCCCTGCCATCATCTGTCCATTTGTTTTTTTTTTTGTTGTGTTTGCTTGTTTTTAACAATGTCTGTCTACATTATATGCATTTTTTCCCCCTCTCTTTTTAAGTGCTAGTTCTTTAAGTACGTGGTGAATGAATGGTGTTTTAATCTTGGTTGTTTTTTTTGTGTTTGTTACCTGTCTAGGGACTGCAGATGAAAAGTAGTTCATTCTGGCATATTTACATGGGTGTATTTTTTTCATACCACAATGTTCATGAATATGCATGGTCCCTATCAAATTAAAAAACACCTCAAAACATGGAGTCTACATTACACTTAAATAAGGAATCCAAAGTCCAAACCATTGTCCTAATACCAACCTGTTTTTTTGGGGTTTTTTGGGCATAGTTTCATTCAACTCTTCCTTCCATCAGAGCGTTTTGCACTTGCACATTACGTGATTAGGCCCAATGACAAATCAACTTCCTGACTTTGTTGTAAGTCTCCAGTAATCTTAGCGGTGAAAACTCCAAATTTCCATTAATTGATTTTTTTTTGTAACGATCAACAATACTGTGCATTAAAAATGTATGCGAGTAGAAGAATGCAGTTGGGTTAGGAAATGTAGTGACGGAAAAGTGAAACAGAATAAAAAAAATACTCAAAGTAGAAATTCTTCCTAAACCGACATGAAAACAGCAGTGAAGTATTATTCCTTTGTTACTGTACAACACTGGTCTAATTCCTTGGTGCTTGCTGTGTGTTGCTGTTGCAGAACTTCCAGGAGGAGATGGCAGTGCAGCCTGAGGGGGCCCAGTGGCTGACCTGGAGTCTGGAGCAGGTGGCGCTCACCCTGGGCCGTCGTTTCCCTGACAGATACGTGTGGGTGGTCAGAGCCTCACGCATGTATCTGCACAAATTCAGCTGCTACCACAACTTTGTGGAGAGCAACATGTTCGGAGCACCAGAGCACTTGCCATACTCGGTGGACTTTGGAGCATTTCACCACCTCAGGTTCTGAGCATCTACTTCAGACATAGACAAGACCGCTGGGTTACGTTATGGTAGCACTTTAAAACTGCTTTGTCACGCAGTGGAAAACAGTCCATTTTCCTCAGACTTCATGAAAAGTTGACATTTTCGAGCTAGATTTTAGTTCTTTGAGCTGGGACTGATTATAGCTGCAGCTCTGACACTTTTGGTCCAGCATTAGGCCAGCCTCCTCCTCTCCTGACACTAGGGCACATCACGTTGAACTAAATACGTCTAACATGTCTAAATACGTCCAACTAGGACCTGGTGACTGGGATAAAAATGTCAGAGCAACTCCGATCAAAGAATGTGCAAAAACTTCTCTCAGTGAAGAAGCAGAGCCCACCCTGATGTTAGGAGATGATCATAGATGGATATACTTTATTGATCCCAACCAGGGAAATTCTGGTGTTCCAGCAGCAACGGTAGAAACATGCAATAAAGTTACAGTAAAATAGAATAAAGGCTAAATATATACAATAAGACTAAGAACATACAATAAGGGCTTCCAAGAAGGAGATATGAGAAGATCATGTGATAATCAGAAGAGAACGGAGAGTGAAGTTAAATCAAATGCACCGTTTTTACTTTATGTCCTGTTTTACATGATGGCTCCACTTATATAAAACAGGTCGTAACAATTTGATTTCATTTTGTGATGGAACTCTTTGAATAAGGACTCTTCAGGAATTCAGGCCCAAACCGTTAAATGTGGAGTTAAACTGTTGTTTGAGTCCAGATTACGTCAAAGATGTAGAATTCTTAGAATAAATAAAATTAGTCCAAAATCACAAAAAGACATAACGTCACCCTGTTAGAATAATCGCTTAAGTCATTTTGGCGTGTTTGAAAATGTGCCTAGTGTAAGTCATTTAATTCTCTCATGGTCCATGTTTGACCGACCTTGCTGTTTGTTTGTCAGTAGCCATCTGTTATAACTGTTTCGATTAAAATTGTTAGTAAATCTCATTCAACAAATGGTTCAGTTTTTTTGTGTTTCCTGAAAAAATGACTTGGGCGATTATTTTAAGAAAGCGTCGATAATATAATTGAAGTACAGCCAGTGATGTCTTGTCTTTTGTGCTCCTAGTGTCCTCCCTGCTTGGAGGTATCCAGTCAATAACCTGTGTGTGTTCCAGGTCCCTGCTGGGCCACGCCATGAAACGAGCCCACCTCCCTCACCCCCTCCAGCCACAAGGAGGTGCTGACGGCATCCCATCAGGCTTTTCTCTGACCCTGGTGGGCTTCAGTAAAGGCTGCGTGGTGCTGAACCAGATGGTGTACGAGCTAGCGGGGGCGCGAGCGGACCCTCAGATGTCCCACTTTGTGAAATGCATCTCAGACATGTACTGGTTGGACGGTGGGCACCCGGGGGGCAGCGAGACCTGGGTGACGGACAAGCAGGTGCTGAAGGAGCTTGCTTCCAGCGGGGTGTCCGTCCATGCCCATGTGACCCCGTATGAGGTCTGCGACCCCATGCGGGCCTGGGTCGGCCGTGAGCACGGACACTTCATCAAGACCCTGGAGGAGTTCGGGGCCTGTCCCAGCAACAAGTTGCACTTTGAGGATGAGCCCGCCTCCATCGAGAACCACTTCAGGGTCATCCAGGAATTTTGAGTTTGGGTTATAATGACACGACATACGGGTCAGACCTGGCGCTTTGATTATTTATTTAAAAAATAGTTGTATGCAAATATGAGGGAGGGGCTTTGAGCACACAGACTCTACAGGGGATTATTTATCAGAGGTGAAATACGGTGAAACATCCTTAGGCTGTCTGGTGTTTGGTCACCTCAAACGCTGCATAGCTATAGACTAGTGATGAAAACAAGGAGGATTCATGTCTCAGTTGGAAATCATCTTCTGAAGAAACCAGGTTTACAGCTACTAGTGTTGTATTTTAGTTCTTGCTGATGAACATGTATCTCCATATGTTTGGCTGAAGCAGAGCAGCTTCTATTCTTTCTTCTTGGTAGTTCTTCTAGGTTCAACTGGACTAGTTTTTCTCTTCTGAAAACATTTGGTCTTGCATCCAAAAGACTTCTTCAGTTCAATTTGCTGGTGGGAAGTGGTGTGGACGTGGTTTTTCTGTATGTTATTAACCTGTAGTGTTGATTTTCTTAGTCCAGTTGAACCTAGAAGCACAATGACCTGGGAAAATGAGAACTTATTCAGACAGTTTATATTCTTTTACCTGCGCTTCTAATAAGCTACTTTTAAGACTTGTGAATGTCTAGATCTCAGAGCTGGACTGCAGCACCCAGTCTGAAATGATCCTCATGGACGCTGATGTGAAATGGAGGGGAAAAAAGATCCTGTAAGTCAGTAATTACTTAGAATGTCTGGTCATTATTTTGATTTGCAGGATTTTTCCCCCTTAGTCATGGAAGTGGATCCAAAGCTGCGTGTATATCCAGTTCAGGTCCGTCAGTGTCTACCATCAGGGCAGTGGAGGTCTGATGGGTCTATTGTCATTCCTTCCGTTCGATCCCCGTGCTGGGTCTAAACACCCTCTTCTGACGCCACACAGTTGCAATATGTGGTTTTAACTTAGTAGCATTTATATTTTTATCACAGTTTGCATAGCGTACGGCTGCAGCTGCTTCAGAAACAGAGCGTTGTTAGAATAAAGTGCATATTAATAAACTCAGTCTGGTTGTAGCACCAGGACTGTGTTGTGTTGCTGCTGTGTTGTAACAGCCCTCAGCTTTCCAGATGGACATGTCCACAGCTTTCCCTCCTAGTGTCTTATAACGTGTGATAGAGATGTTCTGTACTGTTCATGTGGTTTGTCTGTGACAGCAGGAGTGTGAGCTGTAAAGTGAAACGGCTCGCTCACGTCAGACTCATGAGCAGCAGGAGTGGTCATGTGGGTTCGTCAGCTCTGTCGTATCATAGATCATCTCTGTCAAGCTAGCATCTAGCATGTAGCATCTTTGCACTTTGGTGACGGCTGTAACCCTTTCTGCTGAATGTAACTTCAGATCATTCCATTATGTTTACCATTTACATGTTTGATTAGACACCAGACAGAAGCTGAGTTTGAATGTGCGTCTGTTTACGGAGACAAAATAGTCCAAGGTCAGACAGAAGCATAAATGTATCTGTTGCACAAAACGGGTTTATTTTGTGATGAATAATGAGGGAATTCAGAGTGAGACTGTTTTTCAAACGGCTAAACCTGTCTGACTTCCAGAGGTGGCAATCCCAGCTCCATGAAGTAAAAGTCCTGCCATGTATTTGTGCCAAACGTTCACTGAACCAGCCCATTTTGATGCGCACAACTCCTCATCCAGGTAGATGAAGGGATAGTCAGTGGAATCACCTGTGTTCAGTGAACAGGTAGAACCAATACATAGCAGGACTTTTACTTTATGGAGCTGGGATTGCCACCTCTGCTGACTTCCTGTCACTCAGATTAGTCCACTCCACCAGAAGATATCAGTTCGGACTGTTTGAACCCTAAAGAGTTTAACAATGGGTCAAATTTATAGCAAAGTAAATTTTTTCATTTTCTTTTTCTGCTGACACCTGCTCAAGATGAACATGATCCAAAGTAGTTTTATTCATCACAACCGTTCACATGCGTGTAAGCAACAGCAGCACAACGATGCACAACCTACTTTGTATATTTAATATACATTAAAACAGTTTTAACGGGTCCTCAACACTTCAGAACAGTCTTTTGGACGAGGCGTCAGTCAAAAGGTTTTATCGAGAGTCCCACACCTTCTTGTTCTGCCTCATGGATCTTATTTTGGAGACAAAAAGTATTACAGTCAATGGCAGGAAGCACATATTAGGAGTTTAAAATAACTTTGTAAGATGCACTTTATGATAAAACAGATGAATAACATTAACAGAGGACACGTCATTGTGACAGACCCTGTAGACATCTCTGCAGCTTCAACATGAAAAGGCTGGAGGGTTTTCACCAGTTTTAATACTCGTTCAGCTCGCTGTCAAAGAATGTCATGAACTGCATGGAGGTAACAGCTGTTTGTACTGACTGGCTGACGCATCAGGAGCTGGTGTGACGTTACTGTGACCAGCATCATCTTCATTAGCAGTGGGCTCTCTGAACAGCCCCACTACTCCCTGAACTTCAGGTGGCTCCTTTATTTCCTGTCTTTCATTAGCAGACCCACTGATTAATCCAGGTGTGTCTAATTAATCTGTAATCACAGCAAGAAGCAGCACACACCTGGATCAATCAGTCTCCAATAATGAAAGAAAGGAGCGACCTGAAGTTCAGGAAGTAGTGGGGCTGTGCACAGAGCCCATCTGGTCAAACATCTTCCCAGAAGAAACTACTGGTTGGATTCATTATTACCTCCGCCAAGGAGCTTATGTTTTCATCAGCGTTGGTTTGTTTGTTAGCAAGATAACTCAAAAAGTTATGGATGGATTTTTATGAAATTTTCAGACGTCAGAAATGGGGTATCCTACAAATGATTAGGTTTTGGTGGTGATCCGGATCACCAGCACCATCTAGTGGATGAAAGTACAAACACTACCTTGGCGGAGGTCTGCGCTCTGAGTGCTTTTCTAGTTGTATAAGTACCTTCCCTTAGACCAGGGGTGTCAACCTCATTTTAGTTCAGGGGCCACATTCAATTCATTTTGATCTGAAGTGGGCCGGACTAGTAAAATAATAACATAATAATATATAACTAATGTCAACACCAAACTTTTCTCTATGTTTTAGAGTGAAAAAAGTAAAATTATGCTGTGAAAATGTTTACATCTACAAACTATGCTTTAAACCAATGTGAATAATATGGACAAACTGAAAAAATAAGTGTAATTTTAACAATATTCTGCTTCAGTTTATCATCTACACA
>JAQQZY010000015.1:5576920-5592232 GCA_030068375.1 Ostorhinchus rueppellii
AACCTATTCTGAACCATTTAGACAAAAAATTTCTTAAAATCACAAATCATCCATAATACTGAGAAAAATCCATTTAATTTAATATTTAATTTAATGGCAGTATTGCCCAACCTTAACTGCAACAGTGTGTATTTCTGCAATATAAATTGCAATGTGAAAAAAACTGAAATGCATTAAATGTCCAGCAGAAAAACAAAAGCTTGCATATCAAAGTATTAGGAGCACAATGAGGGGAAAACATGATATGAAGAACTGGGTCACACTGAAAATAAAGTTTCAGGAAAAAAGTAAACCTAACTTTAAGACTTTTTTTTTTTTTTTGAGGAAAAAAAAGGTCATTATGGGATGAAGAGTTGTAATATGAGAGATTACCTTCATATTAATATTAAAGAGTGTTGTCAAAATTCCAAGTTGATGAATAATATTTCAGTTTGAGTTGACAGGATTAGTGAAGTTATCTGAAACTATATGACATTAAATTCTACAAAACAGATATAATTACAAAATCTCAAAATATGACCTTTTTTCTTTCTACTGGTCATACTACAGTGTTTGTCTCATCTCTTCCTTTTATCACCGTTTTCCCCTCACTATGGCAATCGTACTCTGATAAATATAATTATTTTTTTTAGTTTTACAAACTTTCTATATTTTGTTTAACTTCATTTTAATTTTGATATTAAACTCTTTGATTCTAGTTGTTTTGAACGCGCTCAGTCTAGATTTAAGCTGTCAGTCAGATCATAAACAAGTTTCAAAACACAAATAAACCTGAAACTGCACAAATATTGATTCATCATTTATTGTGATTAATAATATCAACTGATATAAACACTTTATGCCATCATCTCCAAGCGACCTACACCCTACACCCTACCTATCCAAGAACCTTTCAATCGGACTAGTCATGAGCTTCTCCTTTAACTCCAAGCAGTAAAAATGTAAAACACGTCTGAGCTACTTCTCTGAAGTGACAGTGTGTCCTGCAAGAAAAAACCTTGACACTGCAACATCACACGTCCTGTGATGTGACTATTGCACTAGAGATGCTGAAACCACATATTGTGCAGCCCTGGTTGAGATGAAGTAGGGTTCAAGTGACTTCCTCCTACAGTAGCGACAGATGTGCTTCTGCTCCGGGTCTTAAAACACCTGAGACAACCAAACAGCAGACCGCTCACACCTACAGATGACAGTTTTTTTACAGTGTGCTTTTCCAGTTTTGCTTTTTTATTTGCCGGGTTGACAGTGTGCAGATGAGAGCGGCGGCGAAGCTGGAGACGCCCACGTGTCCCACAAAACCACTTGTACCAGCTGGTGATCAAACCTCCACCACAAGCACCAACCAAACACAATGTGCTTTTCTCATTCAGTTTGGCACAAGCTCCCAACATGCAAACAGGAATGTTCTTGAGTGGCCAGAGCTGCCTGCGCTGCACCAGAAAGAGGTGAACGTACGGTTTTATTCAAGTCTGACTTGATCTAAAGAAGGCGAATCCTGTGAGTCGATAGCACCTGGTGTTTCACATTATCCAGCTGTTCTGCAGCTCCTTCTACAACCTGACAGTGAATCATCTGTCCTTCTTAGTGCCCTGCTAAACCCTTCCATATTCACATATCTCAACCTCCAAACTTCATAATCACCTGCATCAAATGCTTCCTTCACACTCCCATAGGGCTGTGTCATGTGATACTACTCATGTGACTACAGGGAAATATCCACTATCATTTTACATTATGCTAAATCATGCACTAAACAGCAAAACTTCCGAGGGATGCACTGATCTGTCAGCTGATACTCACAAGACTTTTGACTGAATTAACTTTCTTTCACACATCCAAACCTATTTCCACACTCCACGGCGCTGCCCCAGAGATGGATGTAGCTCTGGCACCATCCCAAGTCCTTCTGGAATAATCACAGTCATGTTGTGCGTCACTGAGTGGACGCAGAACTGCAAAATAGTGTTTCCACAGAAGTTTTTTCTGGCAGATATTGGTGATGTTAAACTGAGCGCTCTGACACATAAAGTCACATTTGTCTTAAATCAAAACTTGGTATTTTTAGTAGTAGTAGAGACTCAAACAGGATTCATTGTGAGTCACACTACTACTGGGTAAAGTGTACGTCAACAGGAAATGCTCATTCGTTGAAGTTAAATTCCCTGTTCACTGACATAAACCATGTGGCCCAATCACCACAGTGGAGTTACACTGAGAGGTGCAACATGTACCTGAAGAAACTGAAAACATCTTTGGGAAAAATGCATTTTCTGTGTGAGTGTTAGTTTGGCCAAAGTCTCAGAGTGGGCGGGGTTTATGAGTTTTACTGCATTCAGCCTCTGGGGGAAAAAAAAAAAAAGAGAGATGTTTTAGCCTGCCTTTATATACAGCTAAATATTTAGCTTAGCGTTAGCATGTGAACAGCTGGTAAGCTAAACATGAAAGAAGTAAAAATAATAAAACCTTTGGAGCTGACGCCTCGGTTACTCCTTTGAACATCAGCATCACATCAGTTCTGATCAGATCAGTGCATATCAAGATTCCCTACATTCACATTTTATTGCATAAAAATGTAATGAAAATTAAAATAAATTTGACTATAATTCTCCTTTTAAAGTAAGAATCTTTTACTTGTTGACTAAATCATTAAAGTGTGTTGAGCAATAGGCCTCTCCGTGTGGTAATTCCATGACGCTTTATGAACAGACATTGTACCGAACGTGATCTATAGCACATAAAATGACTGGCACTGGGATCTAAGACTTGAATCACATGACGCAGCCCTGGCCTGAAACATTTCCGATCCTTCTAAATATTTCATCGCCTTCCGTCTCTCTGACACTGCCCACATCATCTCTTCGACCTGTCTTACCTCCCATCAACCCGTTCCCTTTATTCTCAGCCCCCGCAGATTTTTCAAAGCACATTAATGAAGACAGTATCCAGTCATTTTCACAAAACATCACAAATCACCCGTCTTCTCCCGTCAATCCTCTAAAGACACGCGAGCACAATATTTACATAAAAATATAAAGTATAAGTCCAGCATGTATAAATAAGAATAGGCCTCTAAGGATAATAACATTAAGATACAAAACAAGATGAGCAGAGAGTGAGCAGCACGCCCTGAGATGAAAACAGGAGACACAGATACTTCTACAGATGTATGACTTCAGGCACCCAAGAGAAACTACAGGGGCTGTTTGAATGAGGCCAGTCTGGATGGCTTTGATGAGGAACTGAAAAAAGGACAACTAAACATAGGTCTCCAGGATAGGCAAAACATACGAAGTTTCCCAAACAGCTCATCAGATCAATACGTTCGTTTCTGAAGTAAGTGCTAATGTCTAGTTCCTGGGCCAAAGAGGAAGTGACAGCTCAGAGGGGAAATCGTTTGAGCAAGTGCGGGTGTGTCCTGTGAACAAGAGCACAAGTCGCGTTTTTGTTTGCCTCCTGTTGCGTTTTTTTTTTGTTTTTTTTTTTGCTGATCACAGTTTCAATCTTACTCCAGAATGATATGAAGTGAACCGAAACCCCTACGAGTTCAATTTAAACCTCCTTTCACTAAATACTGGATGGGAGGGAACATGAGCTACTGACCTTTAATCTGAAACCCTGAGCTCATTTTAAAACAGAAAATATCAAATTGTGGCATGGTGGAAGGCTAATACAGAAGGAATGTTATACATTTTTTTAGTGGGATTCTGCAGAGAGTATGCAGCTGGAATGGGAAATATAATATTTCAGGTGGTGAGAAACAGGATCACGACATGAACAGCAGCATGTTTTACTGACGACTATTGAAAACCAGTGGAGATGCTGTTAGCAAAGGTCTGGTTTCTGCATCACGCTGCTGTCAATCTGTGCCTATTTCTCTCTGCATGCAAATAAATGCATGACTACATGTCTTTGTTGCAAAAGTGCATATCTAGATGGGATGAGGTGTATTTGTGTCAAACCGTTATTTGTCTGAGTATGAAAAACAGACCTTTAAGGATCCTGGTAGAAAGACATTTAAAACACGTATGTGCTGTATTGCATAGTTTCCATCAAAACAGTCCATACCAGCCTTCATCTGTACAGGGGCAAGTAAGCACTCAGCCAGGAGTGGATTTATGCAGCCCTTTAAAACAATACCAGAGAATGTAAAGGCACAATATAGAAGAATCAAGCATATTTGGGTGCTTACGTGAGGTTTGTGTTGAAATCTGTTTTGTGCATTTCTCAGAGTTGGTGCTAGCATGGATCTGAGTCTGCTGTAAGTGCTAATGCTAACACTACCACTACCATTAACATCTGCACTGTTGTTCTATTTTCTTCAGGATCTAATCACATCTAAATACTCAAACAATGAAGCACAAATGTCGTGTCAAATTAGTTGTTTGCTTGTTATTTTCCAAATCAACAGAACACAAATATTAGAACTTGAAGAAGGGAAACGCCTCTGAGTGGGTACATTTGCACCGCTTCAAGATGAGTACGTCAATGTGAGATACTCGGCGATTAGCATTCAGCTACTGCTGTCAAACAACCAATCACAGAGTAGAGTAGTGGCAGAGTAGGGGGTCTTTTCAGCGGATCTATTCTAACACCAACCCTTTGTAGGATAGAGTAGTTTGTGTTGCCACTGTAGAGAAGCAGAACAAAGATGCTGAAGAACGTGGAGGCAAACAATTTTCAACACAAGCTTCATGTAAGTGCACTAGCACAAGAAAATCTCACATATTGAACCTTTAATAACAACATCTATTAAATACTTCAGGTTAAACTGACATATTATTTACATTTAACACAGATCAGTGACGCATCTCAAAAATTAGCTGGTTATCTTTGGTTTGAAATGCACATCGTTCAGTTGATTCATTAGTGGCATATCAATAAACACCTACATATTGCCGGGCAGTGACGACTGTGACAGCTGGTTTTCTGGAGGCTTAAAACTATTTAAAAGCTCAGAGGAAAAAGAGCAGACACTTCAATTCCTCCCTTTTGTTTGCATTTTCAAAAGTCACCTTCTCCTGCAGTGGGTGGTGCATCCTCATCAAAGCGAAACCTTTTCGCCTGGGAGTGGGGTGACTCCAGGAAGTTCTCCTTGTCTTCGGTGTCTTCAGGTGGAGCGGCCCACTTGATGCCGCAGCTTCTGTCTCGGATGATGCGGGTGGCGGTGGGTTCCGGGCTCAGGCAGAGCTGTGGCTGCCACAGCCAGGGGTGACTCATGCATTCTGCGGCGCTGGGCCGGTCCCTGTGGGCAGGACACAGAACAATCCAACGGTCTTTTCTGATCCTTCGTATTTTTCAGACTTCCAATGCAAATCTAAGAACCTCTGATCACATTACTATTTCTTTGAGTGCCAGTGTCTTATTTTATTAAACCCCTCCCACACACACACTCTGCCCCCCCCATCTTGAACATCCCCGGTAAACTGCCTCCCTCCACACACACTAAACCCCAATAGTTCCTCTGCCACTTTACTTTGCTGACTTCGTTTCATTTATTCTCTCTGCTGTTTATTGTCACGTTGTATGTTCACAGTTCTTTTAAACTTACATTCCGTATTTTTTCTACCATGCTCCTTGTGACACTGTGGGCCTTAGAGGGCCTTGTATTTTCAGTATTTCTGTATGTGCTGTGCATATGGCAAACAAATAAAGCTGACTTTGACTAATTTGTTCCTATTGAGCAGAAAAAAAAGAAAATACAAATCCTAATACAACAGACTGGTGTGTTTTGATAGATTTCCAATCGGGACGTGAGAGCCGCATCACAGACTCATTTAGTGGATGTAGCGGTCTATCGGCAAAACGTTGGTTTCTGCCAGTATTTGTCTTTTTTGCTGTCATCAACCTGTGTGTAAAAAATATATTCATCAGTTGTTGTATGAGATCCCTGCCTGATGACTGACAGCATATGGCATATTCAAGCCTTGATTAGTTTACCTGATCAACCTTAATATTCCACACCCTGCACTGAAGATCTGCATTTTGGGGGGAAAAGCATCATACTGGGCTTCAAATGGAGGAGGTGAGCCCGCCCACACAACAACCAACACTAGATTTACTAATCATTTCAAACTATAAGTATTTACATCACCTCATGAATGAACTAAAACTAAAATATTTTTATAATACAAGAAAAAATAGACTTGGACACTTTTCATACATAGCATTCACTGCATTTCAAAACACTTGAACTCTACTTATTATGGGCGTTAACTTAAAGCAGTCTTATCTGTGGAAAATCCCTCCTGTGGAGAACGCACAGACATGTGCTGTACTTGGTGTTCCGTATTAAATTTCCCCCTAGGATTACTAAATTATCCTGATTCTGATTTAATGTTTAAACATTTTCCTGGTAAACAATTTCTACATCTTCCATAAGCCTCCGGTGGCAGTTTAAGCTGTTGTTGAGGAGGGAGTGGTGTGATTTATAAGCACATGTACGGCAGCATTCAGACAGGTATACATATATTTGTCTGTCACTGGGCTTTCTTTCTGCATGCACGCACAGACACACACATAAAATCCAGGTTCGTATCCAACTACCAGCATTTTGAAATTAAATACCAGGCAACAATGGAGGTTGTCACTACACTAACCCTATTATGCCCTGCACAGACCAGATTATTTAGAGCCAAAACCTCAGCTGAGTAGGATACCTTGGAGGGAAACTTCTAACTGAAGTCTGCAGGGTAAATACGTACCACTGGTTATAATACAGTCTGTTCATGTTGACTAAAAACAAAGGAAGTACTTTACTGACTCTCAGCTGCAGGGTGTGCAGGCCCTGACAGCCTGACCCATATGAAGGGGCCTAAAATAAAACATGACATGATCTGTTTACAGCTCTGCGCCCTCACTCCTCCCAGATTTCACTCATTAGATCATTCCACTTTGTGTTTCTATTGTGGGAGTCTTCGAGGTGCTGTCTAGACTTACTCAGGAGTTTTGACCAGAAGCTTGCGGATGAAGTCCACGGCCAGCTCCGACACTCTGGAGAACGCCTCCCTGCTGTAGTCCACGTTGACTTGCGACACGTTCAGATAAGTCTCCTGCTTGTCGTCCCCCACAAATGGAGACTCGCCCGTCACGAGCATGTAGGCTATGACACCCACACTCCTGAAACATGCACATGTATGTTAGGGTCTTTATCAAAACAAGACATTTTAAAAGCTATTTTAACATGGTTTACTCAGACATGGATCATCTGGACAGCACTTAAAACTTAGTCATCACATTGTAATAGTGGGGTAACAGCTTAATAATAAAGAGGTAGAAAAAAAGGGAATTATAAGTAGCATCATGCAATAACTACATGATAGCTTGGCATCGATAGCGGACATAACTGGGTAACATCAGATTAAGACATATATTGAAGTTAATAAGGAACAAGGCAATACTTCACAAATGACATGCTACTGCTATGTCTTAGAAAACATTTCTTGTGGAAGATACTTCCATCATGTAAATCATGTTTCAATTGTATTTCTTGATAGAAAACATGATAAAGATGAGGAAATGTCACACAACAAGGTGTTCTAGAAGACCTCGAGACTGTGGACTTGATCTTAATACAAGAACGGCAGTCTGGAATCCAGGCAGGTTCAGCCTCTTGAATGTTTTAGATCTTACAAAGGAGTTTAGTTACATTGCTACCAGGCTACCCAGACAGTCCTAGTGGTGCTGGTGTCAGGCAGCTACCGCTAAGATCAAGACTACAGCACAGACACATTAAGAGGCTTACGCTAGTTGATTAGCATTGATAACAACCTTTTTTAGCAAGAGGAAGACATTAAAGGTTGTTCAATTTGGAAGATCTGCACGTGCTTTTGTGAAGTTTGTGTTGGAGTATACGTTATGCTCAAGTATATTCATCAAATAATCAACATTAATCAACAATAGCCTGCGAGGGTTAAGACCAACCACAGCCTCAAAATAAACCTAAGTATTGTCATTGCTATCTTTAAATCTCTTTCATTATAAGCCTTTGTTTTTGGCCCGTTACTACCATTCCATAGTTTTCAGTGTAATACTATTCTGCTATATCCACTATTTATCACATGTTCTTTGATAATTACACTATTTCCATGTTAATATTAAGCTTTAATGTCCTCCTGCTAACTGTGTTTGACTGAAAATAGACAGCTGAATTGAAAACATTGCACTGCTGAACCTTGTGGACTCCAGGGTAAAATGCGTATCATCAGTATTAGTGGATTCTTTAAACTGAGACTGGAAAGACCAAGTAAGTGAGAGAAGTAGGCCAAGACTCACCACAGGTCTGTTGCTGTTGTGATTGGCTCATAATTCAGGATCTCTGGAGCTGACGTCAAAGATGAAAGGGAGTGGTTACTTGTTTTTGCAGGAATGTCTCTTTACTTTCCATTTTATACAAACCCCATGTTTCACTGCTACTGTCTCATTGCTGTTAATGTTTCAATCCTCATCTTTCTATTTCAAGACTCTATAACCTGTTAAAAAATGATTATAATCTTGGATAGATGTAATACTTCTGTGTCATAAACCCATCTTTTTTTATGATTATACATTACGTATATGGAGAAATGCATGCTTGGGGTTTTTCTCTAAAACCACCTTAAACTACTGATCATTTTTCAGTTTGTCTCAGACGTAACCGAAATGATATCCCCATCCACCTCACATATGACCTCTCCTTCCTCTTTGGTTTTGGATTTTTGCATAATTTCCGTGTTTGCTGCAAACTATAGCCCCTGTCTGATGTCTCAGAGTCATGAAAGTGGATTATCGGAACCTCATCTTACCCACATATTCAGGTGTGCCAAGAATTTCCCTGAGCTCTCCAACCGCACCCAGTCTGCGTGCCAGGCCAAAATCCACAATCTTTATGTCTCCTGGAGGAGATAGGCTTGTCAGGAGAATATTCTGAGGCTAGAACAGATGAGATGGAAAGGCAAGATGAACACAGCTGCAGAGATGAGACGCAGTTTTAAATAAGCACTACAAAACCACTAATCTAAGTCAAGTTCTGTTTTCATGTTAACACTGAAGAATGAATAAAGCTTTGCCCTTTAACAGACAGTCGTTAAAACTATATTTTAACACTATAAGATCATTCATTCTTTGTCTACTGCTGGTATAAATATGAGACAATGCATTTTTTTTACATTATTCTTTTTAATTTATGAGCATGTTGAAGCTGTGATCATTTAGCTAGAGGTGAAATACAACACTGTCTCCACTCTATGAGCAAGGGGACTCCACCTGCAACTGTGTTTAGGAAAGATCCTTTTATTTCTAAGCATGGTGTCACTCAGGTTCTCCACATGGCTTGAGGCTGTGGTAACACCTTTAATCTCAGTTCTATGATTAACTGTGCCCAAGAAATAGGAAATGAGAGAGCGTGCGTAGGGGTGGGCAATCTGATCTTTTCACTGTGTTTTTCACCATATCGCAGTACAGTGAAACATCTATCATCAGGTGATCATAATATCCCAAGCCTTACCTATGTGTGTGTGTGTGTGTGTGTGTGTGTATGTATGTTGTGCATATGTGTATCTGTACCTTTAGGTCTAAGTGGACTAGGTTGCTCTGGTGCAGATGGTGGACTCCCTCCAGTGTTTGCCTAATCAGACGGGTGATCTGGACCTCTGGTAGCAGTTCCTCCGACATGCAGTGGTCAAAGATCTCTCCACCTGCTGCACTGTGCACAGAAAACACAGAAATACAAAAAACACTTCAGGTGATTTTCACCTGAACTGAAATACAGATCATCTTTTTCGAGCTTGGTTTTAGAGACTAGAGTTTCAGATGCGTGATCCTACAAGTCCCGTAAAAGTGTTATTGAGTAAGACGAGAGTTTCATTCCTGCTTACTCACTGTAAATCATTCTGTTAAACTCAACCGCTACAGAGGCAGTGAAAGGACAAGCTCAGCGATCAACCCAAGGCACTAAGGTCATCTCATTTGAATACATTTCAGGTTATTGTAGTTATTCTACTGTGCCACTTCCTTGATGCCACTTTTGGAAGTCCAGTGTGTCTCAGATCAACACAGTTACTCATTCACATTGTCTTCAGTGTCAGAAAGGAATTAAAGTTGAATCCAATAACAAGCACCAAGCATGTGTTAGGAAAATCACTGATAAAACCACTACCTATTCGTGTCTGGACTTTGAATCTTTTGCAGCCAGTTTCTGTTTTGATGGTACGAGGAAACAATAAATCTCATGCCTGACAAGGAAAGCATGGAAGGTAAAGGGAGGTCAGGACCTGCTGACGCCCTAGAATATGTACAGTCATCTTTGCTACATGTGAACTTTGAGCATGAGCTAATATTGATATTTTAACTTGAGAACAAAGCCTGATAAAAGAAGAAGAAGCTGTGTCATTGTGCAAAAAGCACAAAGTGGCAGTTCCTTACAACTGAACAAACAAGACTTTGACCTTAAATATTTGCAGGACCAAACTGTTGTACCGAGCCCATGAGTGACACATCAACTCTAGGAGCAGGTTTTCATACAATAGACTAAAATGAGGGAAAGACAGAGGTTTCAATATGATGGATGATCATCAAGAAGACCAATGAGAGAATGTCACAGTATGGCAACAAAACAACATTTTGCACACTCTATACAGTAGGACCACAGATGACAAGTAACGCACAATAGAAAACATAAAAATACTATGAAATGGATTGTGATTCCATGAGAAATTTACAGGTATGAACTCAGAAGGGTTTTTGACTGAACAAATACAATAAGGAGAAAAAAAAGGATCTTGTTGCTTGTTGTGACTTTCATCTAGGGCTTGACAATTAAATATTAATAATGCATATTGTGATTTAACTTTTCATTGATAGAAATAAGAAACATGCTTGATACAATTTCCGCAGAATTCATCCATGTTTGGACAGATGTAAGAACAGCCAATCATAATTAAGTAGCGCTGCAGTGAACCAATCCCGGTAGAGCCACATCAAGTTAGGTTGATGTACAGTACAGGCATAAGAGCCGGCCGCAGCACACAGGCTAATGTTTGGGCAGCAGCTGGAGATAATCAGTGTTCATTCAGGTGAAAGACTGATCGAGAAGTCGGGCAGCCGGGTTACTGAAAAATAGGGTGTGAACTGTTTCGGTTCAGGGGTACAACAAAGTCATAGAAGCTGGGAGTGGGATGTTCAAAGCTCGTTGTGTCCCTTTTGGTTTACGCCAGTTACAGCGCACCTGCAGACCTGAATTCATAAATACACACAGATTAACAGACGGGGGGGGGGGGGTTCAGTCCATGCCTCCTGCAAGACTAATACATGCAAACCATACAGCCGAAAAAAAGTACCACGACGTCTCTCTCTCTCCATCTCTCTCTCTCACTCTCTTGTTGTAAATCATTAGATCATGATACATATCAATGTTGTCTGATATGAAAAAAATAATCATGATATCATTTTTTTTCTCCTCCACATCGCCCAGCCCTACTTTCATCGTCTTACCTCTGCTACATGTGTGACTTTTCTGAGTTTTACATTTATAAGCTCTTCTGCAGAACACTAGGAATATTAATTCACATTTCATAATTAGTCTTATCAAATTTATGCAAACAGCTGGCAGTCCAATAAAACAGGTCCATGACCCAGTTTGATAAAGGAATACACATGGTATGATAGCAATGTTTTTTTATATCATAGTGTACTTTGAAATGTCATACTTCTGCAACTCTTGAAAGGGTTTCCTTGTTATTTGTGACAGAAAAAGCAGAATAACAGATCAAGCTAAATGATGGTTCAAGAGCCTACAGAAAGAACAAAAGTACATGTTAGTGGTTGTGTTGTGAACTCACTATTCCAGCAGTAAGACGATGTCGTGATCTGTCTCGTAGGCTGTGTGTAGGTTGACCACTCGGGCATTATTACAGCTCATCTCTAGAACAGCCATCTCATGGATGACTTCTGCTCGGCAGTCACGGCCTCGTCTCCTCTTCCGCAGAAACTTGGCGGCGAACACTTTGCCTGTGGCTTTCTCCACACAGCGCTTAACCACAGCAAACTTACCCCTGAGAGCCAGACAGAGAACACATGGTTAGGATCAAATACAGGCGTAGGTTTAATTGGAAGATGTTTATTGTTGTGCCATGTGTATAATGTCCCACACTAATAAATCTCTTCAGAAATATATTAAGCTGTTCACCAGAAACGGAAAATGACTATGTGCAAGAGTTTTTAGGAACTGTATCAGTCTTTATACTTATTTTTCCTAATTGTTTTGTTTTAAACCCAACATACATTTCAACTTCGTATTTTTTTAAAAATCTTTTTATAACAGACTTGTTATTTTACTTTTAATATATTTGAGGGCACACAACAATTTATATCACACAAAACAAAGTAACAAAAATATAAGAAGATGAAGATACACCTGCGGTCTCTGCCTTCCTAACTTACTGTTGACTAGTATTTTTGATTTAATGTCGATTTAATGGTAACATTAAACATCTATCTATCTATCTATCTATCTATCTATCTATCTATCTATCTATCTATATGTATGTGTGTAAAAAAAAAAGCTATCAAATGAAAGTGATGTAAAAGACACAAAAACACCACATGATAATAAAGATCTGTTAAGATGACAAAGGTGAAAATAAGCCAACAATCCCAAAATGAAGTAAAAGAAGCAACACAACTAAAATGACATAAAAGACAAGTTGCAACACGACAAAAAACTTAAAGGGGGAAAAAAACAGTTGAAAATTTTCTCCAAACTTTTTCATATTTTACTTTGTGCACATATAAAATCCTCTTCTGTAGCACTTTTCCTGCTGTAAAGAAGTCAGACTGAGTATCTGTACTTATACTGAAGTACTGCATGTTGGGACATTTGCCTCCTCTGCTGTTTGTTAGAGTGTTTGAGGCTTTGAGACAATTGTGCGACATTCAACTCGTGGCATTATATAACCAGTATTTCTGAGTTTATCAATGCCAACACATTCCTTGTTGTCCCTGCTGCTGCCATGTTATGATTGCTGTGATTAACCATTCGCATTAAGGTGACTGGAAACCCTCCAAGTATCAGTCTGTAATGAAATGACCTCACTGGATTAAAGCTTCCTAATTCATCAGCGCAGAAGAACTTGAAACGCAACAATCCATCGAAACACAATTACGAAAAGCATTCAGTGCCTATATGGTGTTTATTACACATCATAATTTCATTCAAGTCTGTAGTTTTCCACTTCATCTCTGTGCAGACAAGCAGAGCTCTTCACTGAGGAGAGCTAAAGTATTCAGTGGAAAACGCTTTTCCACATGAACTTGCAATGACTGCATTAAAAGAAAAAGACATCCAAAAATAACAGTTTTATAAGCACCTAAGAGAAGTGACTGGGAGCACTTTCCTCCAAAATGCCACTGGTTACAAACTTCTTTTTTGATTCTACTTTTAACAATTAACTAAATAAACTGATAGCCTGAACATGTTCAAAAAGATGAATTTTGTCATTAATTGAAAACAGAGCTCATCATTTTACCAAACATTTTAGGCAACCTTTGAGCCTGTCATTATTTTCATTTTATAAAGAGCTGTAATATTTGGTGGTGAGATAACCAACAGCAGGAAACAGAAAGCAAATTAAACTAGTGCTATGACAATTAAATGATTAGTGTGTTGTTGATTATCAAATTGGTCAGAACATTTTTCTATAAGCAATGAATGAATACGAGTAATTTCAAAATAAGTCTCAGTCCTCCAATTCCAGCCTAAATGTGAATATTTGCTGGTCTCTTCCCTCCTCTGACAGTAAACTCAACATTTCTCACCATCTTGTGGCATTTCGATTAAGAGGAACAAAAAACAGATTGATCAGAAATTAAACAGAATATTTAACTGCTATGCTAGTCAAATGCTAGTTTTATATACAACTGTTTCACTAACAAACATACCTGCATAAACTAAATGGTTCATCATTAATTGATAGAAAATGGTACCTATTTCTGCTGTCAACTGTTTCAGTGATTTTTTTTTTTTCCAGTTAAATATAAAACATTAGCTTCGGAAATGTGATGATTTCCCCAGTATTCTATGCACACGATTCTATGTTATCTAATGTTAGTTCATAGTTTTTAAAATTTATTTCAAAAGACAATATTTCCTGCCTTTCTTTGTCTTCAAAAGTCTTTTTCTCCTTCTTTTTATTATAAACAGTTAAGTGAGAAAACACTAAACACATTCATGAATAATGTAACTGTTAGTTTCAGCCTGATGAAAACTTTAAACAGCAGAACACTTTAAAACTGCTGCTCTTGTCATGTTCTTAAAACTAAATATTACACCCCAGAACTTCCTGTTTTAATATGGTGTGTAAACACGGCATTTCTACATTTTCCTCTGGTTACATTTTGTTTGTGTAAACAAATTCTTGTCTCCCTATTATAGAAATACATGTTCACACACTAAGAGAACACATTTTGTGTCTTCTTTTTTCTAAACTCTGGTTTCGACATGTGCCCATTTCCTTCCTCATGTTTTGACAGCAGACTTGTATAGTGAATAAGGACTGTATTATTTCAAACTCAGCTCACAGATCTCAGGTAAATAATTGTCAGGAGCCATCGGACCATTAGTTCAGCGGTTACTGTGGCTTGCACAAAGAGGCATGATAAAAGTCTACTGTAACTCAATGAAGTCATCTTCTCTGGAGCACTGAAAGACTCATGTGTTTTCAGCAGTTAAAGCTTACAGTTCAGAGTCCAAATCCTATTAAAATGCATCATATTACTTGTATAAATACACAAACTTTTAACCGTTAATAGTATGTGCTGTCCATTTATGAAACGTATCTCTTTCACTTATCTTCATGTCTCAAATTATATAGTGATAAAACTACTCACTTCAGTTGCTGCTTCATTTGTGTATTTTACCTGAAGAAAGACATGAGTACTTTGATAGTTTCAACATTAACCTATTATGGAGTAAGACACATGTAAACAAACAACAATAAACTAGCAATAACTGTATCTGTTTAAAGTAAACATTTTCTCCTAATTCCTTGGAGTAGTGGCATGCATATTTTTTGTTGTAGTTTTACAACAGAAGTGGTTTTGTGTTATAAGCTGCTCAGCGCATTAGGAAATATTAGTTCCTGTTTAAAACACAGCTGAGACTAATCTGATTATCTTTTTTTCATAATTTGCAATTTTCTGTATGAACACACCTAGAAAATATCCAATATTTACTACATCATGGTATGTGTATAGTTCATCGTAATTAAATATTCTCTGCCAAATCTGACTGACTACAGTAATTTCAGGGTATCCCAACGACTGTAAGGAATTACTATA